>PVIR01003698.1:0-86385 GCA_004026965.1 Petromus typicus | reverse complement strand
TGGAGACCCACACCCAGCAGCAACCAGTACCACATACCACAGTGCCGGGCGTGGTGGCTCACGCCTGTAATCCCAGCACTCGGGAGGCAGAGGCAGGAGGATTGTGATGTGAGTTTGAGGCTGAGCTCAGGGCCAGCCTGAACCACAAAGCGAGACCCTGTCTCAAAAAACCTAAAAAAAAAAAAAAAAAAAAAGAAGGGAGAATGTATATATTGGTTGAGATAAAAGTGACTTCATCCAAGCCAGAATGTAGCTTAAAATATCCGAGAATTAGGCATGTTCCTGGTGACAGGAACCAGTGTAAAGCACCACAGAAGCACGTGGGAGCACGTGGGGAAGGCTCATAACCCAGCCCAGGAGTGAGAGAAGGCATACCAGAGCAGTGATCTCTAAAGGGAGAAATGAGTGATAAGAAATTAAAAATAATTTGGTGAAGGAATGGGGTGAAGGAGAAGGCAGAGAGAAGAAGGGGTTTCTAATGACCAATTGCTCCATAACAAGCCATCCAAATCTTTGTGTCTCAAAACAATAAGGTAGTATTTCTCACAGTTCTGAGAGATGACAAGGTGGTTGCTATGTTTTGCCTGGTTCCAGCAAGGTGCAAGAACATTGGATTCTGCTTGACATGAGCACAGCCACTGTGAGCCATGAGTTCCATGACTGGCCTAGAGTAACCCTGGCTGAGTTTTTCTGCACAGTGGCCTTGCTCACAGGGCCAACAGCAAAGGAGGGCCAGCCACTCAGGAGTGACTCTGGAGGACCTCTAAAAGCTCCACCCTCCAGACTTGGGGCTATCTTCCTGCACACAGGCCAGGCTCAAAAGAGCAAAAGTGGCATCTGGAGGTCTCTGAGACCCACCCTGAGGAGTGACGTTAGCTGCTGGTTCTTAGCTAAGGAAGTGTACAAAGGAGCATGGTGGGGCAGAAGGGGACGGTTGTGGTCACATCTGGAAACACTGCTTGCTGTGAGGAGAACTGGAGGAATCACAAGAATCATTCCATGTTTGAAACTAGGATGCAAAGAGCCAGTTGATAAAGAAGCAATGGCAGAGAGGCCAGATATGGTGGCATGTGCCTGTTATCCCGGCACATGCCCTGGGAGCCTGAGGCAGGAGGATCATAAACTCAAGCCTTGCCTGGGAAAATTCCAGACTTAGCAAGATCCTGCCAAATGAATGAATGAATGAATGCAACAGAACAAATAAAATGGGATGGAGCTCAGTGCAAAGGTCAATACTGAAAAAAATGAAAGAGGAGGGGGCAGGGATCATGTCAGAGCAGGCGCGGTAAGTTGAGGCATAGGTCCCACATTGTCAGGGACCCAAACTGCCATCGTACCCCTGCCAGCAGGAGAGCACGTGGTCAGAAATGTTCTCATTGTAAAACTGTGACTGTGTAGCCTGACAAATCATGAGATCACACAGTACATAAATGCCCCAAGAGGAACCCTAGAGAACTGGATCTTGACACAGGAACTTGGTCTGGGAGATAAGGCCCCCTAAAGAGGCAGGGGAGCTGAGGAGTGGGAGCAGGGGAGCAAGGGCACCCCACAGGCTTTCCCCGCCAGGGCCCTGGAGCAGTCTTCGGGGACAGTGCAGACTGTGCCTCCTGAGTTCTCAACCAAGGCACCAGGAAGCCAGGGCCAAGCCCTCTTCCTTCCCACCCGACCCTGGAGAGTGCTGCTTCCCCAGGTCACCGTAGGCCCACCCTCACTCACACCCATCATGCTCTGAGGCTTAAAGAGTAGGCAAAGGACAGGAATCCGGTCTCTGCCATTGACAAAGGTGAATTCAGGGCAGCCATATCTGCCATGTTTGTGGATTTATTTATACATCTTGTTAAGGTTTTAATGTTACCTCAGTGATGAAAGAGAATAGAAGAATGATATTTTTTTATTAGAGAGCACCATTGATAAATAATACCATCTGGGGACGGGAAAATGCACAATGAGGAAGGGGAAGCTGCAGGGGCCAGATGGGAGGTTGCTATGGTTATAACGGAGTTGCACATAGTAATGCACAATACAGTATGGAGGTGCAGAGAAGCCACACTGTCTCTCTTTGTCTGTGATGATCCTGCATCACAGAGACCAGTAGCTACTCGTGTGCTCTTCTGTAAAGCGAGCCAGACTCAGTCCTGTAAACCTTCCCCTAGTGCTCTGTCCTGCAGTGGGATGTTCAGTCTCTTCAGGAGCCTTCGTTACCCCTTGCTTTCTTCCATGAGATTGGGCTCAGTATGAAGACAGAGGGTACAGGCAGTGAGATGCCATAGCTTAGTTGTTCGTGGACAGGGAGGAACCTGGATTCATCTGGCCTTTGAGTTTGTAGAGATGGCAGGGGTCCTCCAGCCCAGTGCCTTATACCTGAATCTGTCTGGTCACCAGTGATCCTTCTGGACTCAGAGGTGAGGTCTGTGATTGGTGAGCATCTGTCTGGCCTCCTTCCCTTACTGCCACCCCTCAGCTCACTAGCCATTGACCCGGAAGTCTCTGTTTTATCTTCCACCCTCCCACAGAAGGCTCTTCCACTGTGCTTCTTCTTTTCCTTGTAGTCTCCTTAGGTTTGGCAGTGAGGCTTTGCTTCTTTTTCCTGTATCAGCTATTTATAAGGAAGGGAAGAGGATGTAGAGAAGGAATGCAGAAAAGCCATCTAACAAGTAACCACCATCCAGTGGTCTCCTCGCTGATCTGAGGGTCACTGAGGGTTGAGTGGCCTGCCTGTCACTGGCTGCTCTTTGCCATAGGACCAGAGCTAGCCTGGCTGCACTCTCCCGAGCCACTGCCAGGCACAGGACTACAAACGCACCTGGAGGAGCAGATTTTAAGCACTGAGCCTCATCATACTTGTCATTGTCCCCGTGTCCAAATGAAGTCATGTGGCCAAATCTAGAGCCAAGGGGAAGGGAACTGACTATGGTAGTGGATAGTTAAGCCTATTAAATGGATGAAATTTTGTCGAATTACATACACAAGCACAAATGAGTACCAAATCTGAAAAGAGCAGAAGACGGTAACGATGTCATTACACAATATAACTTCTCTAAATGATTGCACTGGAGAAAACTGAGCAAAATATGCCAGGTATCTACCTGTGTGTCTTCCTAAAATTTCATGTGATTCTGTAATTGTCCCTCCCAAATGTTTTCATTGAAAAAGTATTCTAATTAAGAGAAGATCCAGCCCTTCCTCTTCGGTTAGTCATTCATTCATGACATGACTACTACCCAGTGTCACTAAGGGACAAGCACTTTAGAGAGCAGAACGCCTAAGCCACCTCGTCCACCCCACTCCTCTTTACCTTCCTGCTTTAGTCAGTAAAGCTTAGAAAACATACAGGAATTTAAATATTCATTCACAACTTAAAATTTTACAGTGCTTTCACAATTGTTATTTGAAGAGAATGATTAATAATAATACATTTCTAAAAAGGGAGATGGAGGAAATGTGGTGAATTGAACTGCCCACTGCTACTTTCAGGGAGGACTCTGATGGGCACTGACCACCTGATGATTGATCCCCACTTCCTAAGGCTGGAAGGCAGCAAAACTGATAAATGAGCACATGGCAGATAGTTAATTGAAATTTCTGGTCAGTTGCCTGTGGGTTTTACTATAATGACAAAAGCAGTATTAAAACACTTGATGAGAAATTTCAGTTAAGTGATAGGCGAGAAATAATATTAAAATGGAATTGAAGAAATTATGTCTGGTTTTTCATACCTTAAAGAAAATATAATGTACTCCTGTTGATATCCACAATCTTCCCAAGAATGAGATCTTCTATTTAGGAAGAATTCATCCAGTGAGTTATGATACAAGGTTGGCATCTCATTCTTTTTTAAATTGCATTAACTTTTACTCTTAGAAATTTATTGGATATTATTATTATTATTGTTACATCATAGGCTCATAAGAGACTCTAAGAAATAATTTATTGAAATCTCATCATATTAAAACTGAGGAAAATGAGGCCTACAGAGGTTAAATTTCTGAACTAAGGTCATTGTTATGGGTTAGGTCTTAAATGTCCCCCTTGGAAGGTGATTGGACCAGCGAGATGCTACATTCCCCAGTGAATTATTACACTGAGGAGCTCATAGATAAATGTGCAGTTAGGGGGTGGGGCCTGGTTGGAGGTGGTCATTGGAGTGCAACCTGGAAAAATGTTTTCTTGTCCCAAGTTCCTCCCTTCTCTCTCTCTGCTTCCTGGCTGCCATGGATTGAGCAGCTGCCCTCTGCTAGGCCCTTCCACCATGCCCTTTTTAATGTGGAGCCAGTCAACCATAGACTGAGCCTACTGAAACCATTAGCCAGACAAATCTGTCTTCTTCTATGTTACCGGTGTTAGGTGTTTTGTCACAGTGATACAAAGTCACTAGTACAGACATATAGCTAGAATCTCAACATTGTTTCTAATGTCTCCTTTATTATAATTATCTTTGCTGTCACCCAAATACAATTTTAACAAGTACAAATAATAGTAATTACCACACCATGGTTTAAAAACACCTCAACATCCAAATTAAAAAGCTGCAAAAGCAAATATTTTCATGAAGTCTTGCTGGAAGAAGAAATAACATAAACTGAGAGTCAGATTCAGCTCATACTCTGTGCCAGATTCCCTGGAATCCCAGCTCTTCCACCTGCAAAAGGAGCCTGAACCACTTTTTATATGAGTTTCTGTTTACTTCACTGTGAAGTGTGAAGACTAGTACAACCAATAGCATAAGCTGCATTGTGAAAATAAGAACTGGTGTCAGGAATGAGAAGTGCTTCTCACAGAACCTGGCACATAGTAAGTGCTCAATACATTTGAAGTAATAGTGTAACCATGAAGGTTCAGCTCCGTAAGTGCCTGATGGAGCCAATAACTCAAGAGACAGAGTGACAGGAAGAGAAAGAGCTTTATTGGAAAAAAGCCAGGAGCTCGAAGATGGAGGGCTTTTACCCAAATTCCACCTTGCCAAGGGTCACAGGCATGAAAGCTTATATGAGATTTCTGGGGCATTCTAATTTTATCCATAGCCAGGTGGGCATTACAGCAGTCGTTAATTCGTGTTGTAATCAATTTTCTTGACATAGTCTTGATGTTGTCCACAAGTCCCAGGCTGTTCCCAGCATTCTTAGTTCCCATAAAACTAAAGAAAAATTGCTGGTTAGGAACTCATCTGACCAGTGTTCTTCTTTGATGTTTGCCTTTATCCTTCTTTTCAGACAAAGCTGACTTATTGAGTAATTATTTAGAGAGTAAGGCACAGAGTCAAGAAGCAAATAAATAGAGAAAACAGACGTGCTTGTCCTAGGAGTGAGTTAACCTCTTCATCTAACCTTTGACTTTTAATTTACACAAAGGAAGGACTGGCCTCTAGATTATTTATTTTTTTAAAAAAGCAAGTAAAGAAAAACTTTAAAAACTTCTAATTAGAGCAATATAGTACCATCATCTCTCTGCCTTGTTTTTGAAATGTATGTTGTTTTTCAGTAACAAAGTACTTATAGTTAAAAGGCAGTGAGGGGACAGAAGTTCTGTCCTACTGATATTTTTGGTATTAGTGTACTTCAGTAAACCAGACTGTCAAAAATAGGAAACCCATTTTATCCCAAGTTCATTTGTGGTTGACACCTAGTATTCATATGTATTCCTAACTTTTGAAATAAACATTTTGTTTTTACTATATCATCCAGAAGTGTTCCAGAACATAGGAAAATTTTATGTGTACACAGCCAATTACTTTTACTTTACATTTTATATTTGTACATTTGCTTATTTGCCAAAATTCCTCTGTAACTCCCCAAATAGTGCCTGTGGTGTTTTTGTAGCCATTCGCACATACACACAGGAAAGAGCAAAAATTTGCCACCAGTGTCTACATTCTCAGCTGAGCTCAGGTAAGGCTTGGTCTTCCTGTCTGTCCTCTCAGAGTGTCACCTCAGTGGTCTGCGTAACACTGTGTCTTTTGTGGTTTGGGGCTTTTTAATGGTGACTTCACTGTTAAGAATGGCCCTCCGAGGAGTGCTAAATGTCAGGAGAAGGCTGGGCAGTGCCTGACAGAGAAGATGTACGTGTTAAATAACTTTGTCCCACTATGATTTGTAGTGCTGTTGGCCATGGGTTCAGTATGAATGAATCAACAGTAGATATCAAATAAGATTTCTTCAAACAAGAGCACAAATAAACAAGGCTATACATTGATTGACTGATGAAATATTATAAGCAGAGGCTTGCAGAAATCTGACTCTGCATTTCCTTTAGGAACAATATTCAGTATTCATGAATTCAGTGTTCACAGCTACAATAAGGAATATTGCTGCTACAAATAGTAAGAACTGGCTATGTGACTTTTAATCCCACGCATGAAAATATGATGATGCATGGTATTTGTAGATGACTTGAAGCTCATCCATTGCTACTGCCACATGAAACCCTTGGAAGTACAGGGTCCCTGCTGCCTAACAAAGAAGAGTTCATAGGTCCAGCCGATGTTCCCGTGTAGCATGTGATCCTCTCCTGCTCTGTGACGTCTCGCAGTGCCACCTGCAGCCCCACAGTGAGCTGTCACTCAGCACCTTATCCCAGGACCAGGGCAAGGAGAACATGGTGCATTTAGGGGAACAGACTCCAGACTACAAACACCCTTTCAGTGATCTCGCAAACAGCTTAGAGTTTAAAATTTGGGAAACTTGAAGCTGAACAAACTGAACTGAAAAGAAATCTGATCATCCTTAATTTCATTCCTTTAAAGAAAAAAATGGAAAACTGTAATGGCGGGGTGGCCAAAGAGGCAGAATCAGTCAAATAAGATGAATGCTGCTTCACTGGGGCTGGGCCATGTCTGGGAGGACTAGGACCCCCTCCTCAGCTTCTCTGTAGCAGCAGAACAGAGTGACTATGTACAAATATCACATTTGCCTAGAAGTTATCCAGCTCTTAATAAACCATGGTGTGACACTATTTTTTAAAAGAATGAAATGTTTACATCACCTATTTCATGTGACTTTGAGTGTGACACCTCCATGCTTTAGAAATAAGGTAGACCTCACTGTCTTATTCAGAACCTTTTCTTCTTTTGTGCTTTTACATATAGCTGTGGAGAATAGGGTTAATTATCTCCACAGGAGAATCTTTAAAAAGTCAGTTTCCCATAACTTTGAATTTATAATTTGCACTGATTGTCCCAGGTAAATTCATTCTCCAATTATGATTTCATTTTTATTGTCCATGAGGAAACAGCACTCGAGAGACAAATCCAGAGGATAAAGCAATGTCATAAATCAGCAATGATATTTACTGCGTTCTCCACAGTCAATAGAATCAACTTTATTTACCAGAATGTCTGTCTGTCTCACCCCCGGGACTGGGCAGTAGGAAGAGAGTGGTGTGTGCTGAACATCTACTAAGTAGAAAGCACTTTCCTGGCATCGCTGTGGCACTAAGCCTGAACTTACACACCCACACCTAGGAGTTATCACTCTAAGTCACCACGGCTTGATGTGTGAGGAAGGAGGGTCAGAGAATGGAAAGTGGTGTGTGCTGTATCATACCGCTGCTCAGACATGCAACCAGGACGCCACAGTAGGTCACTCTGCACTTACTGGTTTGTTTATTGCTATGTTTCTTTTCGAAAAGGGGGGGGGGGAAGATCCTTGGGGAAACATATCATGCATTTATTTGATACTTTGAGAAGGGGGACCATAGAAGTCTCTGATAATGTTCCCTGCTTTGTCCCCCACCCCATCCTCTTTTATTGTCTCTTAGTGGATAGAGATCTCTGGGCCATATGGAAGCTTCCTGCATGGGTCACACAGGAAGTGCAAGCGGAAATGGACAGGAAGAAGTCCAGTAATAAGAACAGGACCCACACAGATCATGTGCAAAACTGCTGTAGAGCTAAATGCTTTTTTTTTTTTTTTGCTTGGTATGGGGATCAAACTCAGGATCTTGTGCTTGCAAGGCAGATGTGGTGCCACTGACTTAAATCCCTGGCCCCTAATTACTATCCTTAAAACACTTAGAGTGTTAACAGAATTTCCTTACTATCAGGCATATGAATCAAACCCTAAGATATCCCAGATATTTTCATTCCTTTTTAAATCTTAAAGTTATTAATGAAAGCTCATTGATATCAAAATAATGGCAATATATGCTTCCAATGAAGTCATATTATTCATTTAAAACAAAATGACTTAGTCTTCCACATGACTTTGGATATTATCCGTATGTCTGATTAGATTGGAGATTTAACTTTTTGAAGAATCTTTATTGACTTTATATCATAGAGCAGTTGTAGTTGAGAGTGTAGTTTTCATTTCCTCCAAGGGTGGACCTAACTTCTCCTGTTATGAACATCTTGTCCCATCCGCGCTGTTTGTGGCATCACATACTCGTCACACATAGCACATCTGCTATCATCCCTTGATGTGGTCCAGGGTCTGCATCCGGACGAGTGCACAACGCCCAGATCCCTACAGCACCGTGCGGAACCGTGAGCACCTTTGAGTGTGTGCCGTCCCACTCTCCTTCCTTCTCACCCTCGAAACCACTGATCTTTACCCTTCCCCCACGCATGGCGCTGGCGCCCTGCAGCCCGCAGCCTGGTTACACCGGCTTCCTTCTCTCAGCAGCATGCTGGCAGCTTCCTCCTGGCCTTTAGTGACTTGACACTCACTGAATTCCATTGCTGAGTAAGACTGATGCCTGCTCTTCTGGGAGAAAACAAAAACAAGAAGCTAAACCTGAAATTATAGACAAAAGGTGGAGGCAGGAAAGAGAATTCTTGGCTGAAAACTGTGCACACTTCCCGGCCCTTTGAATGCTCAGTGTCAGGGCCAAGCCGGTACCTCCCAATCACTGGCTTGCATTTTATTCTCTGTCCTTTTCATTCTCTGTCCTCAGCTGTCTCACCTGCTCACATTTACCATCACTTTAATCTCAAAGCAGCTGTTTTTCAACACATATGGGCATACCCTCTGTAAGCCTGTGTGATCTGGTAACGAAGTTGCTTTTGCCTGTTCCGTGGGTTTCTTTACGTTATGCTCCCTTTGAGTGCTTACCTCTCCGAACATCACTACAGCCGTTCCTCTGCTCCGTTCCAGAAGCGTCTGGTGGAGCTGGTTCATCTGAGGGAGCTGCAGACCTTCCAATAAGGCTTTTAAGATTCAGGAAAATGACTCATGAGCCACAATTCAATTAGGTTCAGCAGATATTCCTTATCCAACCGCTATATGCTTCCGACTGGCTCATGGACCCGCTGTGAAACTTCCTAAAATTCATTTTATTTTGCGTTTTTAACAAGAATAGATTAAATATAAATATCTTCTGCAAAAAGGAGGAGGAGGAAAGCAATGAAGAGGGGGATAAGGAAGGGGAGGAAAAAAGTGTGAGGGAGAGGGAGGGAGGAAAGGAGAGCAGGAAGAAAGAAGGGAAGGCAGCCATCTACATGGGATGTTGAATACAGAGGAGAAGGGAACTAATCTGCAGGTGGTGGGTCCCCCTCCATAAGCCCTGAGTCCTTTCCACCACCCCATCTTCTAAAAGTACAGGTTTTCCATACTAGAAGCCTTAATGGGACTCTAAATGCCCAGTACTTTCACATATTTCACTGTCCCCCAATCCGTAGGAGGCCACCGTGACCTCCCTCTAAATGGCCATTGTGAACGGGGTTGGAGGAGAGCTAATGAGCCTTTTCTGTAGAAGGAAGATGGCAAGACTGAAACTGGGAAGCAGGGAGGTGAACCCTGACCCAAAGTTGTGCTGCTTTCAAGAGCAGAGCAACTTATCTCTGCACATGAGATGACCTGGCTGACAAGACTCTATGGTGTCACTGTCACGTGCGCACAGCTACAGTCCCAATGACAGTGTTTAAAGCAGATCCCAGCCCCCAGGGGGACACAGCAGATAAATCTGAAAGGTCCACAAGTGCAGCCGAGCAGAGAGTACAGCTGGGTGGCAGTGTTCACCCACTCACCTTCACGCCACCTCACAAAACGCTGAGGCACGTGGAATTCACCTCACTTCCGGCATTCCTGTTCTCCTGCATCCAAGAGGCAGCTGGCAGTGAGACAGGGACCTGGGGATAGGGAGAGGGTCTGGGAAGGGAAAAGAGAGAAAAACTTACTCAGCTGTAATGTGCATATACACCAGTTCCCCCAAAATGAAGGTAGTTATTATGTGTGGCAACCATACACAAATTTAGAAAACGAACTAGAAAAACAGGACCCTCAAAAAAGCAAATGATGGCAGCCGGGGAGTTAGCTCAGTGGTTCTGGCGCCTGTCTTGCAAGCGCAAGGACCCCGGTTCGATCCCCGGTTACCACATACAATACTGGGCGTGGAGACTCATGCCCAGCAGCAACCATTACCACATACCACAGTGCTGGGAGTGGTGGCTCACGCCTGTCATCCCAGCACTCGGGAGGCAGAGGCAGGAGGATTGCTGTGATGTGAGTTTGAGGCTGAGCTTAGGGCCAGCCTGAATCACAAAGTGAGACCCTGTCTCAAAAAAACAAAACAAAACAAAACCAAAAAAAAGCAAATGATGAATAAATAAACACACACGGCATGGAACAGGCTAAAGAATAAGACCTACTTAGGAAAGCCCGTTCTCATTTGGATGGCTTGCTCAGAGCCAGGTCCTGGGACAGACTCCTCAGGCCAGGTGATTTGATGCCGGTGGCTCTGCCGGCCAGCTCAGTCTCTGAGGCTCCTTTACAGGACAAGACTCCGCAGTGACAAAAGCTCCTAAGGGAGGAGGCAGCGGGGGAGCATCCACGCCCTCTGCCGCATCCCTGGTGCTGTCAACAGAAACATCTGACAACCTACACCCACTTTCACAGACACATGTTAAAGCATAAATTTATGTTTAAGACATTCATCCCTCTAATGACGATCTGCACTATTCTTTAAGGTAATTTAATAATCACAGTGTCTTAGTTCCTGTTTCACTGCTGGGACAACATGTCTGATAACTACAAGTTAAAAGAGGGAAAGTTCATTTCAGGTCAGTGTGTGGAGTTTCAGTCTATGGTCCACTGATCCAAGACCAAGTAGCACAGCAGAGGGGCAGAGCAGAGAAACAATCCAGTGTGGCAGGCAGGAAGTAACAGCAGCAAGCCTTTCTTGACCTTTGTATTTCATTCAGGCTGTAATCCTATTGGTCGGTGCCACTCACACCCTGGAAGTGAATCCATCTGGCCACACCCAGAACCCAGCAAATCTAGTTATTGTGCGTCCATGACCCAGTCACTCCCCAAAGCCTTCCTTATAAGCGCAGGAGGCTTCAAGGAATATTTTAGATATAAAACATAACAGATGGAAATCTATGTTGGTATGAATTGTGACACATGTTAAAATCAAAATCTATTTTCAGTGTTATACGTGGACTCTACTACATTTCTTTCCCCCATCAATAGAAAAGATATATCATATTTAAATATTCACAGCATCTCAGCAACTTAATTAAATAATATAAGATTTTGATACATCTACTTTTAGTATTCCAGGGGGTGTAATATGAGGTAAAATAAAATAAAAATCAGAAGAACAAGTTTCTTTTAACTGAGATAAAAATATTCCTTGTTATTTAGAATTAATTATCCGTAAAGCTCTCACCTTGACTTTTAGAAGTCCAGGCCTGCCAGGGATTTAGTTCAGTGGTTCCGGTGCCTGCCTTCCAAGCACAGGGTCCTGAGTTCTATCCTTGGTACCACAAGAAAAAAAGAAAAAACAGAACCAAACCTCCACCACATGCCAGAGAAGGAAGAAAGCCAGCCACTTAGAAACCTGCGTTTATCACCAGTTCTATCCAGTGTGAACTCCAGCCCTAAAATATTTCTCAATAGGGCTGTCAAGAAAGAAAATAAATCAGGGTTAGAGACTTAGCTTAGTGGTTCTGGCATCTGCCTGATAAGCACAAGGTCCCAAGTTGGATCCCCAGTAACCACACACGACAATGTCATGCATGGTAACTCATGCCCACCAGCAATCAGTACCACATACCACAATGCCAGGTGTGGAGGCTCATGCCTATAATCCCAGCACTCAGGAGGCAGAGGCAGGAGAACTGCCTTGAGTTCAAGGCCAGCCTGAGCTGCATAGTGAGTTCAGGACCAGCCTGAACTACAAAGCAAGACCCCATCTCAAAAAAAATAATAATAATAAGACTGGCTGGGGATTTAGCTCAGTGGTTCCGGGACCTGTCTTCCAAGCACAAGGGCCCAGGTTCAGCCCCCAGTAACTACATACAATACTGGGTGTGGAGACTCACACCCAGCAGCAACCAGTACCACATACCACAGTGCCGGGCATGGTGGCTCACGCCTGTCATCCCAGCACTCAGGAGGCAGAGGCAGGAGGATTGCTGTGATGTGAGTTGGAGGCTGAGCTCAGGGCCAGCCTTAACTACAAAGTGAGACCCTGTCTCAAAAAAAAAAAAAAAAGAAAGAAAGAAAAAATAAATCTATGAAAACAAACACTTTTTATTCTTTCAATAGCTCCCTTTGTTTTGACTTCCATTGTAAAGGTTGGAGATATTAAAGCTAAATCTAATTTCCAAAGGTGAGAATCCCATCTTCGTTCCCTTTAAGCTCTCATTTAATGATGGATAGTGATCCAGTTTTAAATAACACATCCACAGGTGTGAGGGACGACCCTATCTCTCACACAGACCGTGCCTGTGGCACTAAATCACAGCTGCAGATTCATTAGAGCAGGTGTTCGTTGCCCCTATAATCTGGTCTCTCAGGTCAAGCTTTATGTCCACCCATCACTCACCCTGCTCCCTGCGGGGCCCTCCCTGGGTCCTGCCTGCACACTCATGTGATAAACCTGTCAGCTCAGTGCTGTCCCATCTCTGAGGACCATCAATCTGAAGTTCAGAGCCCCTTTCTCCTATCTATACCCATGAAGGTATTACTTCTGTCTTTGCAAAGGAAAATTATTACTTGAGATGATGTTGTAAAAGGGTGACTTTGCTGCATCCTTGATGCCTTTCTTAGCTTCTTTTTGGAAAAGTGATCGACACAAGTCAGATCTGATAAGAATAGGAAAGTAGATCCTGAGCTGTTACATGTGCTGACGGTGCTGAGTCCTGCAGAGAGGAGGCTGGATCCCAATCTCCAGAGTGCGCAAAGAGAAGTAGCTGGATACTAGGAGAACCTGTTTTGCAATCTGTTGTTCATTTTATTTTGCCTTTAAAAAAAAACATTAGGGCCGGGGAGTTAGCTCAGTGGTTCCGGCGCCTGTCTTGCAAGCGCAAGGACCCGGGTTCGATTCCCCGGTAACCACATAACAATACTGAGTGTGGAGACTCACGCCCAGCAGCAATCAGCACCGCATACCACAGTGCCGGGCGTGGTGGCTCACGCCTGTAATCCCAGCACTCGGGAGGCAGAGGCAGGAGGATTGCTGTGATGTGAGTTGGAGGCTGAGCTCAGGGCCAGCCTGAACCACAAAAGTGAGACCCTGTCTCAAAAAACCTAAAAAAAAAAAAAAATTAAATTATCTTCTGCATAAAGAAAAAAGAGGAGAAGAAAAGAAATGAAGGAAGAAAAGGAGGAAGGGAGAAGGGAGAGAAGGAAGGAGGGAAGAAAAAAAGGAAGATAGTGAGCTCCAGACATCTCTGAAGCAGCAATGGTTAATTGCGTTTCATTTTATTTTCTTCCGTGAGTAGTGCCTGGGTGGTAAAGTTAACACCAACAGTGGCTACGTTAATACTCCATACTTTAGCCCCAGAAGAAAAAACGATTTCTCTACCCTGGATTAGCACCAGCTCGAACTAGGAAAACCGAAGCAAAGTTATTTTCTTATAAAAAGATTTTCACAAAAACAGTTTTCCAAATTCCACACGTAAGAGTTGCCCAGTGGTACAGAGGAGAGAACATCCAACTAGATGATGCCTTAGTCACTTTCCACGCTGCTGAGACACAATACCCAACACCCACACTTAGAGGTTTCTTTTGGAGCACAGCAGTAGAGCCTTCAGTCCCTATTTGGCAGGCTCTGGACAGACAGGGCCTGGCAGAGGAAAGCTACTCTGCTCACACCAGCCAGGAAGCAGAGAGTGATGAAAAGCAGAGCTGGGAGGGACAAATACCCTCTTAGGCCACGTCCCCCATGTTCCAGTGCCCCTCCTCTTCCACTAAATACTGCCTCTTAACACCAAGTCCGCAGAAGTGCCCCCAGCAGAGTCATCTGTCACCAGTCTTGCTCTGTGTGTGTGAGTCTTCAGAGGAGCATCCAGATATAAACCGTGAGAGAAGAGTAGGAGAAAACTGTCAGAGTTTTTATATTTTAACCCAATTTATATATTTGTAATTTATAGACATAAGGTAGAAGTGCCAATTTCTACAAGTTCTACATTTTATTTGAAGTTAAAATGGGTTCTAACCAAAGAAAACATGTGCCTCTGTTTCAAAATGATTAGAGTAATAAATCTGGATGCCGGAGTTGTCGTTTGGAAAGTGTTGGAGCTCCCAGCACAGACTGCAAAACTTCAAAAGTGCGAGGGAGAAGACAGCAGTTAGGAGCTTCGGTTAGTCCCTGGTATGACTTTGTCTTTCACAGACCCCTTCACTAGAAGAAACACAGAAATTCGACTCTATCTAAAGATGGGTCCCCAGCCATCTCCTAGACCAACCCCAGAAGCAGGGACCAGCGGAAGCTCTCCTCCTTCCCTCCACCCCAGGATCCGACACTTTATTCACATTAGGTGACGTCCTCTGTGTAGTTACTCTGACCTTGCGGCAGATGGGGCACATGTTGGACTAACCAGAGGTGAATGGCTGTAATTGCCTGATTCTTCTACAATAGCGAACTTCTCTTTTTTACCTGCATATGTGGAAAATTTCCCCCAAGGCTAACCTGTGGTGTGAGTAGAGATTTCCTGAAGAAGCACAGTTGTGGAGCTGCTATAAATGACAACAATATTTAAGAAGAAATGATGTGAATTTGGATTAATTCTTCTAATACCTTAACCTTTTTATAACTCTGCACTCTCTTGTGTGTGTACACATACTCACACGAGCCTACCTTTTACATGGTGTTTTTCTTTATGGCACTGATGGCACTATGTGTGGGTGGGGTAGACTGTCCAAGTTAGCTGGCACTTAATTCGGCTTGCAAATCAAGTGCCTCACTAAGAAGATGACTTGGGTATACTGGTAGGCCTCTGAGCTTTGGGGAGCTTGCTCTCAAATTAATGGTAATAAATGTGAAGAACAGAACGCCGCCAGTGGTTAAAGCTACTCAACTAATTGAGGATAAACAAGAAAATGAGCTTGGAATTGGCCTGTAGCCTGTCTCAGAAATGCTTTATCCACTTTTAGGATCCAATCTCCCCAAATTAGCGTTCAGTGATTCATCCAAAAGTACAAAGTGTTGCTACAAAAGGATGAGGATTTCCAGCTAGCGTTTTTCATCCTCCCGCTCCTGGTGCTTTCTTTTTAAAAAGAAGCAGCAAACGGAGAGAAGAAAAGAAACTCAGAGCAAGCCTAGTTGTCAGGACAAGAGAAATGGAGGCTTCTACACCACTGAGGTCCGGGGGCTGCTGCCCATCCCCCACGCCTCTGGTCAGACTAACGGCTGGGTGGCCTTAGTTCACAGTTGAAGGAAAGGCGCGGGTACTTCCGGTTGGAAGTTGTGCCCCGCAGCACCCCAAAGAGGTTCCCCATCAAGATGGCAGCCCAGTCTCTCCATTCTCTACCCATCTCAACAAAAACATAAAAATAGGTTTTAAGTCAGAAAACATCTATTCTGTATTACTCATTCACTCAAAATACACTTTCTATGTATCTACTTACCTAAACACTACTAAGCTTGCATATAATTAACCCCTAAATAATAATTAAACATTATTATTTTGGTATTAAATTAACCTAGTTAACCTAGTTAGCCTGGTTAAATTATTTTTGTTTAAAATTAACCCAGTTAATGAACTCCGTTTTTAATTATCAATTTTGGAAGACAAAAGAGCCTAACAGTTTTGAGTTAATTTAAAAATTGAAGAATTCTGTACAGACCTATTATCCTTCCTTTAATCATCCTTTATCATCCTTTAAGGTGAAGGGGAGACCCTCTTGTTACTTAAAGAGAGCTTAGGCATAAACAATATCTAAACAGTTTTATAATTATGAATTTGAGCCCTGAATTACCATAAAGCAAAGCCAAAAATAGCTATTAGAGGAGTCAAGGTAGGTTATTAATATCTAAAGACAAAAACCATTTATAGGCTAATTGTAAAAAAAGACAACACTATGAAAAACAGTAGTTATTAGGAATCATTTAATAAATCATATTAAATATTTTCAAATTAAGGGCCTTCTCCAAAATGATTTAAGCATGTGTCAAAAAACACCTTAGGGAATACAGTGGTAAGAAACTTTTGCTTTTGTGGGGCATAGAATAATTCTATAATTTTATAGACAAAAAAACTTAAATTTTAATTTTAGTCTTTTTGTACATTTTTTATGAAATAATATGTAGTATATGAATTTTCAGTGTGTTTTTATATGTACATAGACACATTTACTAAATATACATTGCATAATAATACATGGATATATAAAGACATACATGAAAATGTATTTATGGGTATATAAATATAGGTACATAAAACTATACATAATAAATTCAAATTTTTAACTGTAGCTTCAAAATATAACATATTATAATGTTTGGTTGTACATCCTATGGATGCTACCATTTTAATTAACTATAATAACTTTTAAAATAATCACACCAAAAGCAAATCCATTCTTTTATATAGATTCATATGTTAGTATAACCATAGTGTCTACTATAATTACCTTTGAATATTATCATATTTAATCAAAAAAATTAACTTCTTTTCTCTAGACATAAGAGATTACTCAAGGAGAAAAAGAACTATTTAGTAATTTCTTCTCTTTATGAGCATTAATTTCATCATGTCAATAAATATGAGGTGACAAAAACAGATATATGATAGCATCCAAAAGTGTTTGCATATTGTTAATCTGCAGCCATTCTGAGAAGCAAGGACAGATTAAAATTATGCTTACAGGGCTGGGGATTTAGCACAGTGGTTCCAGCACCTGTCTTGCAAGCGCAAGGGCCCGGGTTCGATCCTCGGTGACCACATAACAATACTGGGCATGGAGACTCACCCCAGCAGCAACTAGTACCACATACCACAGTGCCGAGTGTGGTGGCTCACGCCTGTAATCCCAGCACTCGGGAGGCAGAGGCAGGAGGATTGCTGTGATGTGAGTTGGAGGCTGAGCTCAGGGCCATCCTGAACCACAAAGCAAGACCCTGTCTCAAAATAATCTAAAAAAAAAATATTAAATAAATAAATAAATAAAATTATGCTTACAAATTATCATTTATTTTGTAATTGTTTCATCTTAAAAATTCTTAAAGTTCTGGGCCGGGAATTTAGTTCAGTGGTTCTGGCACCTGTCTTGCAAGCACAAGCACTTGGGTTCGATCCCTGGTTAACCACATACATTACTGGATGTGGAGACTCACGTCCAGCAGCAATCAGTACCACATATCACAGTGCCAGGAGTGGTAGCTCATACTTGTAATCCCAGCTCTCAGGAGGCAGAGGCAGGAGGATTACTGTGATGTAAGTTTGAGGCTGAGCTCAGGGCCAGCCTGAACTATAAAGCAAGACCCTGTCTCAAAAAAAAAATTCTTAAAATTCTTAAAAATTCTGGGTATCAAAGCTTATTAATTAATCAGTTGTCTAAGATCTGAAAGTTGGAGACTGAGAAATTATAATTTCTGCTAATGTAATGAATCCTTCTGACATATATTTCAAAATTTTGCCCAGAAATCCTTTTAAAATCCTCTGTTACCTTTTTATTTCATGGAATGTAATTATGTGTATGTAGATGAGTATGTGTATAAATTTTAAACAAGTTTTAAAGAGAATGATGATCTATTTAACTCATATAAATATTGTAAGAAGGGCTGAAGATTTAGGTCAAGTGGTACCACTCCTACCTTGCAAGCCGAAGGGCCTGAGTTTGAAACATGGTAACACACCCAAAAATGTAAGGACTTTAGGAACTTTAAAATAATGTAATCTCAGTCTTGTGCAAAGCAGGCTGTTGTCCTTACTGTGTTATGTTTAAATGTTAAACTAAAATTTAAAGACTATCAATCATATTTGAAATCTTTTTTTGAGGAAAAAAAGGATTTTTTTGTCTTATAACTAAGATTTCTCTTGCAATTAAACTAACACAGACCACTTTGTAAATACAGTTTTCAATAGCAACCAAAGAAACACTGCTTAGTATGTTTTCTTTTAGACACTTTGGACTACTTATAGAATGAAGTACACTCATAATAAAAAGATGTTTATTTTAATCAATTACTTTTTAAAGTTTCCCAAGAGAAGATTGAAGAGAAAAGAATTTTGAAGGCCCTTAGAAAATCATCTCTGTAGAAAGCAAGATCTTCCCTCTCCAAGACAAAGGGCTACACACTTCAGTTCAGAAAAGCCACTTTGACCAACTTACACACAGGTATTTATTATAGTTGAGTTAAGCAATTATTTGCACCTTAAAAATTGTACCAAGCAACATATGTAAAGGTCGGCCTTTGCAAATCATCAAAGTATGAACTGTAATC
Source organism: Petromus typicus (assembly GCA_004026965.1). Classification (NCBI taxonomy): domain Eukaryota; kingdom Metazoa; phylum Chordata; class Mammalia; order Rodentia; family Petromuridae; genus Petromus; species Petromus typicus. Next base: position 67,776 of record PVIR01003698.1, on the reverse strand, counting down.
AAAATACTCTGTAGTTGGACGAAGCTAAAGGGATGGTCCCCTTAGGAGAGTTTTCCTTCCGTGTTTGTTTCAAAGCACATCTCAAATGAACAGTCTTGCTTATAGCAAAAGTTCCCCCAAAGAGCCACTGTGATCAGACTGTCCCAGGTGAACCTTTTCTTTAAGAGATAACACTCAAAATGCTAGCCAGGCCAACATACATCCGGGGCAGCCATCAATAAGCTAGAAAGTAGTTTCACCCAAGAATCTCATCAGACAACCCAAAAAACAAATCAGTGCTAACCTTATTCCCAAGGAGGGGAGGAGAGAGAAAGAAAGAGAGAGAGAGACAGAGAGAGAGACAGAGAGAGAGAGAGAGAGCATGCAAGAGCGAGACAGACAGACAGAGAGACAGAGAGAAAGACACAGAGAGAGAGACAGACAGAGACAGACAGACAGACAGACAGACAGAGGGAGATGGGTAGGGCAGAGGGATGAAGGAAGGAACAAGTATGGAAGAAAGGAAAGGAGAGAGGGAAGAAAATAAAAATACCTAAAATGAAGGAGCCTCAACAAAATACTGAAGCTAAATGTTGTAGCTTTGTTCAGCATGAACTTCTGGCTGTTGGGTTCTCAATACAGTGGACCCTTCACAATGAGTTAGATCTGTTCCTGAGGGCTGGTTGTAACTACGTCAGGACAGCTAAGGTCTGAATGTCTACCTAGGCACATACTATAGGTAATCATAGCCAGACCAATCTCCCATTAACCTGATTAATCCAAGTTGTCTGTATGTCAGACCAGTTGTGACTTAAGAGTTCATGGTATAGAGGAACAAAAAAAATCTCACATAGGTGGAAATCAGGGAGCTAAGCCACACTGAATGCTGGTGGGCTGTCAGGTAAATGTTGATGGAACCTCCACTCCACCCATATGAAGCCACTGACTACCAGGAACTCATCTGTCTTAGAACAAACACGGATTTATGGGTCATCATAGCAGTGAGATACCCTCCTTAGAGGATGTGGGGCAACTCAGTAAGAAGGTGCTAGGAAGAACTTTTTATAAAACCTGAGTTTCTGCTAAGAGATTTGAGGTTAGGTTCAAAGAAGCAGAAATCTGTTCTGGGTTAGATATTGTCAGAAAGTAGAAGTAGGGCCAGGGATTTAGCTCTGCGGTTCTGGCAGCATCTGTCTTGCCAGCGCAAGGTCCCTAGTTTGGTCCCTGGTAACTACATATAACAATGCCAGGCGTGGTGGCTCACACCTATAATCCCAGCACTCAGGAGGCAGAGGCAGGAGGATTACTGTGAGTTTAAGGCTGAGCTCAGGGGCAGCAGGAACTACAAAAGCAAGAACTTGTCTAAAAAAAAAAACAAAGAAAGTAGAGGTGATTCAGTGAGTGTGCGTGGACATCTTCATAATCTTTAATTAAACAGTGGTAGGAGGATGAAAACCAGCCAAAGCCATAGTTCTGTAATTGGTAAAGAAGTTGCTAGCACATGCGCCACTCTAGAAGGGGGTGCATTGAATCGTGTTTGACAACTGGCCAATTCTTATACCTGTGCTGAGATGATTATGGGGTGACCTCAGCTTTGCCTTCCCCCATGAAAGGAAATTTTGTTTGTTTGTTTGTTTGTTTGTTTGCAGTGCCGGGGATCAAACCTAAGCATTCTCCACCATTAAGCTACACCCCTGCCCCCTTTTGTTAGTTTCTTTTTCTTTTCTTGTCTATTTTTCTAGTTTAAGACAAGGTCTCACTATGTTGCCCAGGCTGGCCTAAAGTTTGAGGTTCTCCTGCCTCTGCCTCTCTAGTAGCTGGGATTACAAGTATGTATCACCATACCTGGCAGAGGATAAATTGTTAAGTCAGCCTAAAAGATTAAAATGCTGCTGAAGATGGGAGGTAGGAGGACAAAACAAAGAAGGTAACTAGTTCCAACCATTTTTAATTTTACATGTTCGATTTTGGTGAAAACACTTAAATTTAAAGCACTTTTTAAAAGGTTTTTTTTTTTTTTTTTTTTTTTTTAATATTGGTAGAAGTAGCCAGGTAAGGAGGGAAAAGGTAAAAAGGACAGAACTGGGGAGAGGACTTATGGGAAGCCATTTGCCTAGACTATTATAAACCCATGAGCCAGGAAGTATCGACAGACCCAGCCCAAGTGGACAGGGACTTCCTCATAGGACAGGAAGTGCCTCTGGGGGCCACATGTTTTTAGATTGTTTATTGTAAAATATGCCCAAATGTAGTCAGTGGTCTTTTCAGACCCATTGCTGAGGTGAATGGTGTTTTGTATTATCCTCAACGTGTTTCCTTCCTTGGGCCTTGGCTTCTGCCCCTTCTCACTAGCCTAGTAATGATCCCCGCATTATTTCCCTAATGAAATTATTTCATGGATCAAAGGAAATATTGGATTTAAAGCATAACCTAAAAAGTTCAATGTGCTCTAAAACACACAAAACGATAGTCCATTTATTAACTAAGAAAAAGGATTGAGATACAATTTTGAGTGTTAATACTAAATAATAATAACAGTAGTAATCACTAAAGGAATCAATTTGATGCTGAATATACGATAATATAACGAGGAAAAAAGTTTCCCCTGCGCCTCAGCTCTTATTGAAAGGCATCTGTCCTTGAACTCACCTTGAAAGGGTGATGCAGGAAGAAAGGATTTTTCAAAGACAGACTTCTTTAAAGAAAGAGAGAAAGGAAGTGGGAAAAGCCGCTCCTAGCGTTTTCGTTCAGTTGTGTTCTTTCTCCAGTCCAGCAGGATGTGAAGTGAGATCCACCAAAGGAAATCCTTGACATTGGCATTTTTAAAGTCTATGGATTTCAATGTAGACACATTCAAGGACTCCCCAGGGAAAAGCTTTTATTTTTAAAGAGAAATAAAATCCTGAATTACACTTCCTACTCTCTGGAATACCAATAGTGAAACAGGAGATGTAAAAAGAAAATCTATACTTTAATAGTACTCATGTGTTTTGATTAAATATTGATGGCATTTGGTGAAAATTAGCAGGTAAAACAATCACAGAGCACATAGTCTTTCACCTCCAGGGCTTCAATCTTCTCTGTCCATTAGGACTAAGGGATAAGTTAAGATTATAATCCTCAAGACTATTTTTCTGAATTCCCATTCCAGGGTGAACACTATGATCTTAGTGGAAAAAAATCATTGAGAGAGGCCGCAGGCCATTTATACACCTACGCACAGCCATGCACACCTCTGCTCCCAATAGCAACATACACAAGTGGTCAGAAAGCAAAAACCACCAAGGTGTCCCTCAGTGGGGCTGTGATTTTGCAAGTTGAAAAGATTGTGGAAATGGAGCAATGGTGAGCTGCAGTATGAATATAGTTAATGCAACTGTACATTTAAAAATGATTAAAATGATATATGCTATGAGTATTTTGCCACAATTATTTTTTTTTTTTTTTAGGTTTTTTTTGAGACAGGGTCTCGCTTTGTGGTTCAAGCTGGCCCTGAGCTCAGCCTCCAACTCACATCACAATCCTCCTGCCTCTGCCTCCCGAGTGCTGGGATTACAGGCGTGAGCCACCACGCCTGGCACTGTGGTATGTGGTACTAGTTGCTGCTGGGTTGAGTCTCCACACCCAGTATTGTTATGTGGTTACCGGGGAATCGAACCCGGGTCTTTGTGCTTGCGCTTGCAAGACAGGCGCCAGAACCACTGAGCTAACTCCCCGGCCCTGCCACAATTATTTTTTAATGGCATGGGCCAGTCATTTCCCTCCTCTGGACATCAGGGGCACCATCTGAGAAGTAAATATGTCAAATAGCTCGGCTGAAGCTCTGTGAGGCTCTGTCTACGCCAGTCCCTCTGCCCCTCATGGAGGTTTATCTTCAGTCTGAGGAGATGAGATACATGAACACAGAGATAAAGTAGTGAACTGATTTCCTAGTGCTTGCTTCATAATCAAGAAAGGAATAGGGTCCAGTGAGCTGGGCAGAATGTAGAGGGCAGCTTCAAGGGCAGAACTGGACGACACCCACTTAGAGAACATCAAGGATCAAACCAATGGAAGGGTCATGACAAAGGAGACCAGGTCTCAGCACAGATGGAGAAAGGACACAGGGCACCCTGGTGAGGAGATGGGTGGTAGCAGAAGGTTCAGGAGTCAGAGTGCCAGGAAAGACACTGGAGAGGGTCCGTGGCCAGCTCCAAGGGACTCTGAATGGTACAGAAAGAACGACCAGCCTGGGCTATCCACACCCTAGTCATGTGGTCCCAAGACCTCCCCCTGGACCTCTGATTCTACCACCTGACCCCAGGGCTATCTCACTAACGAGATGTGACTGAAAATATCTTAATGCTTATATGTTGTTTGTTTGCTAACTGAGGATGGAACCCAGGGCACTGGGCATACCATGAGAGTCCCCTACCGCTGGCTACCTCACTTGCCCTAGGAATTACCTTTTGCCTACCAGCCCTGTAAGTAATGATGTGATAGTGAGTACTCTAAATGAATTATGATGTCAGTCATACATCTTTGTGGCAAATCAGAACAGAGCTCTAATCCCAGCTTCAGGTCTGTGTAAGCCTGTACAAGTCGCTTTGGTTCTCCAAGTTTCAGTTTCCTAATGTGTTCACTCAAATGAAGACAATGAAACCCATCTTGCTGGAAAATTGTGAGGATTAAAAACTTATGTTTCGCGGCTCAGGACCTACAGTGACCACTTAGCTTGTGCTTTTTGCCTGGTCCTCCCTACTCTGTGCATTACTCAGAAACTGTTCTCTTCCTTGCTGGGGCTACAGTGCTCTCTGAGGCAAATCGCTGGTCCTGACCTTTCCTAGGCACTCCTATCCGGCACACACCTACACCCTGATCCCACAGTTCCACCTCACAGGGCATAGCATTCTGCCCTTGGAAGAAACCTTCGCATGTTTCTTGCCTTATTTGCAAATTCTCATTTTTTGTTGTTGACTCACTTATAGAGATAAATAAATAAGGTATATATATTTTAGTGAGTGCACAGCCTGAGACTAAACAGTGAACAGTATGATGATCCCACACGTGAAATTCCGAGGCCCATGAACTCACTATTACACACAGTGGGTAGTATGTTAACTGGCCTTCGTCATAGACAGCTCTGTATGTCACAGAGAAATGAACCCTCCAAATACCTTCATGTCCAACTCCATTATTAGCTGTGGAATTTGGAGGAAACGCTAATGTCAGGTGTTGTGGTCTATTTGGGTGGCCGTACAAAGTACCGTAGACCACGTGACTGATAACCAACAGAAATCTGTTTCTCAAAGTCCAGGAGGCTGAGAAAACTGAGATCAGAGTGTGTGAGGATTCAGTGTTGATTGAGAGTTTGCACAGAGCAACTTCTTGCTATGTCCTCACATGTGGAGAAGGTGAGGGGATTTTTCAGGAATCTCTTTCGTATGGACACTAACTAATCCTTTCTCCAGAGCTCTGTCCTTGTGACAGTCACCTTCCACAGGCCCTCCCTCTAATAGGATCACCTGGGGTTAGGCTCCGCAACATCTGGATTTTGGTGGAATACCAAAATTATTAATCTACTATAGTTAAAACTCTAGGCCATGATGGGGGAAGTGGAATAAAATGAAATAATATACACTTTTTAAAAAATCTCTGAGTTACCTTCCCCTGCTGTGATATGTGGCCCTCCAGGCACGGCCGTGTTCACTGTCCCCCTGTGCCTTGACTCCCAATGGGAAACACCCCTCCACTTCTCTCTACCCATCTGATTTGTGATGGTCCAGACTCCAGGTCCCACGTTGCAGTCCCTCCCTTTCCCTGGCCACTGCTAACTCCTGAAGTACTTGTCTCCCCACCACTCAGACCATCATGTGGCCCTTTGCAGCTCTGTATTACCATGTAAGTGCGATATGTTCTGTACCTACCACATCTTCGCAGCACATTGTCATCTTAGCCATCTTTGTGTTCTCCACAGAGGTTCCGTCAAGGCTAAGCACACAGAGAATGCTTAATAAATACCTGCCTAATACACTTGACAGACATAGCCAAGCAGAGAGGGGGAGGTGGATAGCCAGGAAACCTGGGCAGCTGACTCAGCCCAGGCTCTCCAAGCACACAAGTCCCTCTGGACCTATGAGCTTCAGTAACTGGCAGCATTGCAACTTATATCTCTGCTGAGTAAGATCATAAATATTAACCTGAGAACATAATAGTGAAAGTGGCACCTTCTTTTTCAGATCCCAAACCCAAGAACAGAAATATGAGCCATCAATCTACAGTATCATATCAATATATTATCAGACATTGTGTATATGAGAAAGACCTATTTTCCGGAAAATGTCCTTATTGTTTTGGTTGAACTGGTGGATAGAAAATGACCTCTAAGACTGCTGGGACACTGCCCAACGTGCAAACCTATTTGACAGCAAAGATAGCTTACTTCCAAATTAATTATGGATGTGTAGCGTCTCAAGGTTACTTGAGGAAGCCAGAGTGTCACCAACTGTGATCAGTGGGTGGAATGTGAGTCCCAGCTACATTCTTTCACAGTAAATGCATTGAGATTTGAAAAAAACTGAAGAGCACTTTGCGTTGAGTAAAATTAAATTAGTTGAACTAACTTGGAGTTGTGGGTTTCCTGTGAATCTGTAACTCCCTCTTCTCCAGATATATTCAGAATGTAAAAGACATTAAAACACTATGCTTGACTTCTTGCCTTGATTTCTTACCAAGACTGAGAACACAAAGGCAAAAGAAAGAGAGGTTGATGCAAAGAAGGAAATTGGACTGTTGGAAATAAGCTGTCTGAAAAAAATTAAAAGGGAAGACAGGAAAGAATGGAGGAATTTTTTTATATTTTTGTCATTACCCTGGAAAAAATTGTCTGGCACTTCTGATAATTCATATTAACACTTTTTTATTTTGCTTTGTTTTTAACCAAGGTAATACAGTATCTTGTTTAAAATGTCAAAAAGTTATTTTAGTTTTTTTAGGAAAAGTAGTCCTCCCTTTTCAGATTTTTCTTTACTGTTTATCTTGAATGCTTTGAAGATGCTCACTTACTACTCAAGGCATAAGTATATGTTTTTTTATAAAGAGTAAAATTGTAAATGTTTCAGGCTCTAAATGCCATATAATTTCAGCTCCAGTTCCTCCACTCTGATGCTGTAGATAAAAGTGACCTTATGTAAACAAATGGGAATGGCCGTGTTCCAGTAAAACCATATTTATACCAGCACAGGAGTCTGGCCTGCAGGCCACAGTTTACTGACCTCTTTGCCCAGTAAAAATTCACTCCTTGAATTTTTAGTCCATCACTGTCTGCTGTCTGTTACTAAAGAAGTTGAGGATGAGAGTCTTCTCTTTCACAGCCAGCGACTCTCTCCACACTGCCTGCTCCTCCATGCGCTTCCTGTTCTGCCATCTTCCCAACAGCCTAAGTTGGGACTAAGTTGTGTTAGATATTATGCAATGTCCCTGTTACTGTGACTGTATGCATGCTACTGAGAGCTGAACCATATAACACAATTACCTTTTCTTTGTTGCACAATTATTTATATTTACCTTAGCGGTGATAATTATCTTGCTTTTCCATTTGCATAATTTGTTGAGAACAGATTATGACTCCAAATTCAAACTCCCCAACTTTTAAGATATTCATTCATCATGGTTTAGTGCTATAAAATATTCCACTTTTTTTTTTCTTTTTTAAAACAATGCCAACAAGGTGTCCTTTTTTAAAATTAGTGTACATTCATCATACACAATAAATACATTCATTTTGAGGAATTGCTGTCTATCTCTAGCTGTATACCTATCAATATACCTTGTCCCATCCCTTTACCTCCCTCTCTCCTTTATCCCCTTCATTGATCCCCTTCCTCATCTCCAAACGATCTATTTCCATTTCCTGTGATCTCACCTTCATTTAATTCTTTAACTTATTTATATCTGGGCTTTCTTGTACAAGAGAAACTATGCAATATTTAACTTTCTATGCCTGACTCATTTCACTTCACATTATGGCCTCAAGATTCATCCATTTTCCTTTAGGTGACATGATTTCATTTTTCTATATTGCTAAATAAAATTGCCACATATGTATATATAATATCCCTATCAATAATATAGAGTAGGTTTCCTTTCTCCCCACATCCCCACCAGTGGGAGTGGGGTTGTGTTCTTGATAACAGCCATTCAGATTTGGGTAAGACAGACTCTCAGATTTGCTCTCATCTTCATTTCCTTAAGAGGTAAAGATGATGAATATGTTGTTTTTTGTGTACATTTTCACCATCTGTACTTCTTTGGAGAGTGCCTACTCAGTTGATTTGGCTTTTTGTTTTAACTGGGTCTTTTGTTTTGAGCAGGATCAAATATTTTGAGTTCTGGATACTAATTGTCTGTGAAGAGTAACTGGCAAAGATATCTTCACATTCTGTAGGTTTTCTCTTCACTCTGATGACTGTTTCCTTCGCTGACATTTTCTTAAAGACGTCATCACAGAGCATTCTGACTGGAGCAGTTGATCTCCTCCTTACATCTCCATCATCACAGATTCTTTGGCCTCAGACTTGTGTGAAAGTCCCTCCTCCCTGGCTTCCAGGCCTCCTCCGTCTAGGTCTAGTCCCTCTCTACCCTTTGTAAAGTCGCCATTTTTTGTAGCTTCCTGAGAAATGGTGCTTATGAGTTACATCTTCTGAAGCATTGCAAGCCAAAAATGTCTATTCTCCCCCACATTTAATTGAAGTCACACTTCATATAGAATTCTTGATTGGAAATCATTTTCTTTCACAATTTTGAAGGAATTTTTCCATCATCAATTGACTGTGTTTTTGTTTTTGTTTCTGTTTTGTTTTGTTTTGTTTTTAGTTTTTTGAGACAAGGTCTCTGTAGTGCAGGCTGGTCTTGAACTCAACAATCCTCCTGCCTCTGCCTCCCAAGTCCTAGGATTTCAGGTATGAGCCACCATGCATGGCATTGTCATATATGGTTATCAGGGACCAAACCCGGGACCTTGTGTTTGCAAGGCAGGCGCCGGAACCACTGAGCTAAACCCCGAGTCCTGACCGTACTATTCTTGAGAAATTTGATATCGTTCTAATTCTTGGCTTTTCCTATGCTTTAATGTTTTTCTGCAAGAAGGATTTGGGCCTGTATTGCCCCTCTGTTTACTAAATCCCATGAATATTACATGATGTAGTTCTAGTTTGATCCTCTGTACAGGGTCACTTGCTGGAGCTTTCCATTTGGAAAGCCATTCTCTTCAGCTCTGCAGCATTTCTGTGAGTTGATTTTGGAGGACAATTTTCTCTACATCATTTTCTATCCTTTCTGTCCAGAGTCTTGACTGGACATGGATTCCATGGACTGATCCTCTATCTTACCTTTTCCCACATTTATTCAATGTCTTTTTCTTTTTGGCGGTACCAGAGATTGAACTATGGACCTTGTGCTAGCGAGGTAGGTGCTGTGCCTAAATCCCCAACCCTTTTATTCAATGTCTTTATCTATTGTTTCTTCTGAACCCTATCCTCAAGTTTATTTTTGGAAAATTCTCTGCCTCTTGTTTTTATTTATGTCCTGAATTCCCCACAGCGCTATTTCTATTCTTTGAATGTTCTTTTGTTTGTTTCTTGTTTCACAGAAGTGATACATTATTCCTCAGAAAGTATTCATGATGATTTTCTTCCAAGTTTTTTCCCTGCTGAGACTCTCAATGGCTTCATGATATTTGCCTGTTGGTATAGTGGTGTGCATGTTTGTTTTCTTTTGGCCTCCTACTTTGGAGATGTTTCTTCTGACTTTGGTGATCCTTCAGCCGGCGCACACATTCAGGAATGAGAGACACTGGAGATACACCTTGAAGTCCTTCCCCGCAGATGTGGCTTCTCTCCCATGGGCTTCGCAGGCTGCCTGACGTGCTCCATGGGGACCCCTCACATGAGCATCACTGAAGTTGTCCTAAAGAGTTGATAAAAAGTTCCAAGGAGGAATTTTCTGTTCTTTTTCCTGGAGGGTAAACACCATTTTTCTCATAGTGAAGGAAAAAAAGGCTGTGGAATTTTAACACCAGTGTGTAATCTTTGAATTAATACCCCTGCTTTCAGTGTGGAACCCCTAGTTTCACTAGGTTTGGAGCCTTCCATTTGGGAGACTCTGTTATTTCCTCTCCAAAGAATTAATCTTTCTCCTCCACCATAGTAAAGAAGGGTAATTGTCCAGAGAACTCTTGACAACCCTCCTGCCTCTGCCTCTCAAGTGCTAGGATTACAAGTGTGAGCCACCACACCTGGCATTGTGGTACATGATACTGAGGATCGAATTCCAGACCTAGTGCTTGCCAGGCAGATGCTGGAACCACTGAGCTAAATCCCCAGCCCCTTTTTCTTTGTTTTTAAAGACTATGGTTAACTAGCAGTAGGTGCATTCCTGAAATACCAGCATTGAGGAAAATTGACCCAGGAAGATCACAAGTTCAAGTCCTATCTGGGGAACTTAGTGAGACCCTGTTCCAAAATAAAAAACGAAGAGGCTCAGAACGTTGCTCAGAAGTAGAGCACCCTTGAGTTCAATCTCCAGCACTAAAAAAAAAAAAAAAAAAAAATACTATTGTTAAGAAAAACTTAGTCTTCAAGAATATTCAGCTTCTGAAAGTAACATCTAGTTCAAAGTGTATTTGTGTTTATTATTATATTCATATTTATTATATGTGAGTTATATTCATTCAACATATATGTATTGAGACCCAAGAAGAAAACCTCTTGTTGAAGAAAGTAAAAAAGAGTACAGAGAAATAGGTAGATGATTAGAAAGTAGCAGGAACACAATACCAAGAAAAAAGGATTTCAGAAATTAGGAAAAGGAGGCCAGAGATTTAGTTCAAGTGTTATCACACCTACCTTGGAAGCACAAGGGCCTGAGGTCCCTGGTGCCACACACACAAAAAAAAAAAGAAATGAGGGAGAGGTTAATAATCTATGAAACAAGTGGAATTAGAAGCAGGAAACTAGCCCTTTGACTACAGGAAGATGGAGTTAGGTTCCAGACAAGACCAATAGTGAAGAAAATCCCCAGTGCTACAGGACATAGTGAGTAGCAGACTCTTAGAATGGGAGAAAGCCTTTGTGTGGTGTTTAATGGAGCCGCAAGAATTTCACAAGTAGAAAATCAGGGAGGTACAGATGATGCAGGTCCTATTTACACTTATTTTATGTGGAGTTCTAATGGAAATCATTGTCTGCTTTCCTAGCTTTCACAAAATCCACACAAAGTAGAAGGTTGTTTTGGGAGGAAGGTAAAAGACAGAATATTGAAAAAATAAAAACAGGCAGCTAGAAGCACAGCAGCAACAGACTAGGTTAACAATACGATATCCAAGCCAGAAATCCCATTGCAATCTCATGCTGCGCTTTACAGAGCTCTGCGGGCACCAAGAAAGGACAGGTCACCTTAGGGCGGCAAGCAAATGAACAAAACGAGAGGGCAGCCATTCCTATTCTGATCTGTAAGGGTCACATCTCCTTTGTAAGGAGAAACTTCTCTATCTAGAACAGTTCTGCTCTATCCAGCGGCCCTATATTTTTTTTCCTTTAAGACATAATAATAACATTAAAGGACTCCACTGATTCTAGTGATTTTGCATAACAAAATTGTACAACAACATGAGCTTCTACATAAGAGTAGAGATACAACAACTTGAAAATCATGGTTTTTTCCAGGCCTGGTTGTGCCCACTTGCAATCCCAGTGTTTAGGAGGCTGAGACAGGAGAATCACTGAGAGTTCAAGGCCAGCCTGGGCTACATAGTGAGTTCAAGGCTGGCCTGGACTACATAGTGAGATTCTGTCTCAAAAACACAAATAAAAGCAAAAATCACAGTGTCATCCCTCTAATGATAGGTATACATAAAACAAGAACCAGGTTTCTTAACATAAGGCTCAGTCCTGTCTTGGTGTAAAAGCAATATTACAGCCCGTTGAACTCACACCCCTGGCATTCACAGCACAGATTTGCTATAATAGTCAACAAAATGTTGGTTACCTTGAGCTCATTCTTAAATCTATCTTCAATTTATATATCTATATAAATGTTTCTCATCCAGAAAAGGTTGTGTTTGCATCCAAACCCCACAGAGACTCGGCGTTTAGAATATTTTCTTGGGAGGGTGGTGGAGATGGTCTCTCCTGAGTCTCCTGTAGAAGCTTAGGATCGGTAGAGTTTCTTGCGCAAAGATACTTGAGCTGGCTGGCTCCCAGGTCCACACCCACCAGCCAATCACAGAGTCCTGCCTCCTACTGCAAAGTCACCCTGCTGTCTGTGGACCCTGCCTCTCCCCCACCGTGAGCTCTTTCATTAGCAACACGAATGTTCACACCCTCAGTGTGACGCTGATGAGTGTTAATGAGCAGAACCCATCTGTGTAGCTCGAGTAAGCTTTTCTGATAAATCTAGTGATTGGCAGAAAACAAGAGGGAAAGGAAAGCATCGATGCTGCTGTCTGGAGGAGGCTAAGGAAATAAAAAGAGCTGGCTGAGTCGGATGGTTCACTGAGTCTGGAAGGGCCAGAAACTGGTTTCAATGTTCGCACCGAAGCATTCAGATACTCCCTCCTGGATCATCCCGCCTACTCAAAAGCATTCAAGTTAGGCGTGTTTTTCACAGATGGCAGATGGTACAATTTATAAAGCCAAGAGTAAAGTTAACCTTTGCAAATAAGCTTCGTGGTCCGAATGGATAATCATGTATTTCTTTCCATTTGGAGTTTACAAAATCATCAAGATTCCACGTCCTGCTCTTGAGTTTGACCCTCCAGATGACAGAAAGGATTTATTACAAGAGAGACAGGAGAAAGAGGCACATTACTCTCTTTCTCTGCAGCAGAATTATGGTCAGGAAAAAAAAGTGAATCAAAAGAATAAAACCCCTCTCCTATTGACTGAACTTACTGAAACAGACCTGTCTTCTCTATTCAGTAAAAGAAATACTGGGAAGTATGTATTACTAGACTTGAAGGCTTTATTTTAACAGCTTCCAGGGGGACACTGCTTTCATTGCCCCATTTCATTTTATTTATTAAAGTAGTCTCCAAGAATTTAGACTCTCAGACACTGTTTATCAATATGGACCACTTCAATAAGCAAAGGGACTGGTGTATTGGCTGTTAACATAGATAAGAAAGCATGTTGATTAAATTGATTTGTATTTAGTAATATCCTAGCATCAGTGTGTAGAAAATGTACTCTGTGATGGAGAACTATGATTCCCTTTGTACTTCATCAAGACTCTTGTATTTGTCATGTGGCATATAGATCATGGCTGTATTCCCACAGAAGGAGCATTATGTTGTGATCTTATGACTTGAGCACAAAGGTGAATTAGAGGGAAATGTTTTATAACTTCCCCAATATAAAAATTAGCATATGGGCAAAGGATACAGTTCAGTGGTACAGCACCTGCCTGGCCATGAGCTCAATTCCCAGTACCAAAAGAAAATTATAATGGTATGGTAATTTATGCTTGACTATGGCAACTCAATTGGCTTGGGAGGTGTCATGGAGGTGTGGCCTTGGGTACTGCGTATGGTGCCTCACTTCTCTGCAGCTGTTCTCTGCTCTGCTTCCTGGATGCTGTAGACCAAGTAGCTTCACTTCTCCACACCCTCCCACCTTGAGGTTGGAACCAGCCAATCATGGGATGAAGCCATGAGCAAATTAAACCTCTTCTCCTTGAAGTTGTGGGTGTCAGGGACCCTGTCTCAGGAATGGATATAAAACCCTCTGTCTTTCCAGTATCTCCAAAGTTAGTGTCATCTATAAAAATTCCCTAAGGAGAGTCAGTCCACTGAGTAGAACTACACTTTTATAATTTGTATTTAAATGATCACTTGCTGGTTTTTTGTGAATAAAGAGCAATGGCATTGCCTTAAAACGTACAGTTTCTACCTGAGCTACAGAACCAACAGCCTGGGCCTAGGAGGAGGCCACAGCCAGACCTTGCCAAATGGATAAGCCTCATTCTTGCCAGGATTTTTTTGTTTGTCTCTTTTCTTCGATGTTGAGCTAAAGGCAGTAGCATGCAGAGCTCGAGCCAGGATGGAGAGGTAAGGTAGAGCCACAGAGGAGAATCAGACAAGCCAACTGTCCTTTCAGTGCCTGCCATCTCAACTAAAACACATGCAGTAGTTAATCTAGTATTTGGTAGAACATGAGAGAGTTGATTTTGTTTTGTTTTGTCTTTTCAGTAAGTCCTCCCCAGGTGCTAACTTTGACTGCACTTTAACCTGTACCTGAAGAACATAGATCTGGGGTCCTTGTCATCTCCTTGTCATTGTAGGCCATCTATCAGGGAAAGGAGAGCCTGAAGCATTAGTTTAAGAAATGCACATGCTGTCAGGGTCAAGAGAGGCTTCTTGTAACAATGGGAGGACCACGCAGCAAGGGGACAACAGCAAGCCAGAAGCATCCCTGAGCAGCAACAATACACAGGACGGAGCACATGAGGTCAGATCGTGCAGGCATGAAGTCCCAAGTGAAGGAATTTGCATTTGCTTTGGCAGGCAGTGGAGAGTGTTCCCAAGCAGAGGAACAGGCAAGGAAGGGGGACACTTAGCAGAAGGACATCAGTCTGGGGTGCCCATCACAGTGGTGAGGCTTTGGCACTCTGAATCTAAACAGAGAAGCTGACAAGAGCAGCAAGGAAGGACGACTTGGCCACGACTCGGCCTCAGTAGCCTCAGCATCAGGACTGCAGTGCAGCTCAGAGGGAGCGCCCGAGGGGAGGGAAAGAGCTTTCCTAAAACTTCACTTTCCCAAAGTAAAAAAAAAAAGATGATTTTTCAGTTTAGCACATTGTCATTTTCAGATGTGTCAGAGATCTGTCCATAAAACACAACCATTTCCCATTCAAAGGAAGTGGCGTGCCCACTGGTACCCTGCAGTGCCAAGTCAGGCTGGTGCCTGGCTGAGTCCCTCTTCCCAGGAAAGGAGCAATGCCTCTTACCCTGTGGGTGGAGGAGCTCCAGTGCTTTTAGAACTCATTTAACACACTCTGCCAGCAAATCATCTCTTTTATTCTCCCCTGTGGTACTGGGGATTGAGCAGGGCCTTGTCACTGTACTACACCCCACCCTTATCATTTCTTACTTTGAGACTGGCCCTCACTAAGGTGCTCAATTGCCCAGGCTGGACTCAAACTTCTGATCCTCCTGCTCCAGCCTCCCAGAGTGTAGGGAGTACAGGCCTGCACCGCCCCATCCAGCTGGTAATCTCTGTAATCTGGGTGCCCTGACAATAAATAAGATGCTTCCTTAGTTTTTTGATGTGATAGCTCACTCACCCTAGGCACATTGTTCTGCAATAAAAGGAGCTGGAAAGAAAACCATTAGCCATTATGAGCCACAGTGAAATTCCAGCCACAGCCCAGCAGCAGAACTGTAAACTCTCCCCATTTGGGAGGCAGCGTCACTAAAGGAATCCTAAGCCTTCTTCACCATCTCGACCCTTTTCCACAGGAGGCATTTCACACACTAATGAACTCAGAAAAAGTGCAAGAAACAAGTACAGTGAGAAATTTTCTTGCTGAGATGTGGAACCCCCCAAACTACCAAATGCAGAGTATGTAACAGATACAATTTCCAGGTGTACCCCTATGCTTATTCTCAACCTCTAGATAACTGGTCTGGAGATAACTTCGTTATGATTCTACAACAGGAAGCCAAGCCCTGGACCTCCCTCAGCGCTGCCCCCTGTAGTTTTGTCTGGGATCAGAGTTGATTCATCGCTGCTGCAGTGTTCCATCAGCTGCCATCCCATGGCAGCTTCCCCAGACTGGGTACAGGTCACCGGATCTGTCCTCATGTCTCCTGTCATTCCATAAAGACGTCCCCAAGTTTTCTTAGGCGCTGCCTAAATCAGTGCCTGTGTCTTCCTTACCTCCAACTTTTGTTGAGGAATCTCAATCCCTCCTCCCTTCTTTCTCTCTTCTAAAGTCTTCCTCTACTTCAAAGCCCGGGCTGATGCCTCCTTCCTTCCTGGAATTCTCCCTCAATGTGCAAAATCATCCTGATCTCTCTCACCGCTGAGTCTTAGACATCAAAGTTGTTAGTGGAACCCATTTGGCTACTGCTAACAGTAATATGACTGTTGACTGTTGATGTTTTCACAATGCCTGGTGCTGTTATCAGGTGCTGCACCTGTGTTCTCTGTTATCCAAACTATCTCAATGTCCTGTCCTCGAACATGACATCTCTATCTTACAGATGAAAGACTGAGGTTCAGAAAAGCTAAGCAATGTGTCCAGGTCACGTGCTAACAAATGATGGATATAGTCTTGGCTGGAAAGTCCGTGACCCTTCTGTGCCAGGTGGATGCCTGATCTTGAACCATTCAGCATTCTCTTTAACAAATCTGTGCCATGCATGATTCTGAGAGCAGGTAAACCTTTTAAGTGACTGCCTCATTAATCCACAGTGCCTACTTCTCACTTTGCTGTACCCATAGGAAGTGTCTGTTTAATACTGGGAATATTGAAGTGGAATTGGATTCCTGTCATTTGGTCACTTATCTCCAAGTCCTCTTCTTTTTCTGGGAGGAGATCGCCCCATTCTATCCAACTCTATTTGAGGAATTGCCTTGACCTCTAACTTAGGAAAAGAAGAGAGTTTTAGGGGTGTATCCTACAGAGAATCCATACATCTCCTGGTAAACTCTCACTTCTCTCTGAGACATCCCATGTGGGAAGGGCCTATTCTTACCCACCTGCAGCTTTCAGACTTCTTTCCTGCACTGCTGCAGCCCAAAGACTCCACTCTCACGGCACATTACTACCACCAGGGAACTCTGAAAACCTGCAGACACACAAGCACAGCCAGAAGGAGTCTCAGTAGGATCCAGGCAACGAGGTTTCTCTTCTTTTTTCAGTTCCCTGGGTGATTTCAGTGTGCAACCTAGCAGTGAGAACTGTCAACAAGTCCTATGAATCTGACCCTGTCTGGGAGAGTGAGCTTCGTGCCCAGAGTCATCCTTTGTTACCCTTTGGCAGAATCCAGGGTGAAACTAGACGTAACATCTGGCCTCACAGCCCAGTGGCCTGAGGTTTCAATCTTCATGGTCTTTATCATCTGTGCTGTCCAGCAGTACAGACTTTTCTTTCTCCACATACAACTTCTTTGTCCCTTTCAGGTCTCTCTTCTTGACCATCTGCACAGCTCTCAATATACTGAACCAAACTAACCAATATTCCTAATCTACCTCTTCTTGGAAGGACTTCAAACAGAGAAAGCATCTTTGCAGGAAAGGAAAGAAGGAAGCCACAGAGTCAGGAGCCCTGTCAGGTCGGGCTGCTGTGTGGCTGGTGTGGGCCGTGAGCACAGCACTCACAGCGCAGTGAAAGCAGCAGCTTCCTCCACCCTTCCTGCCCTCAGCTCATGGAGGCCAGGCGTGCCATGTGCCCTTAAAGCTTTCTGACCACGGGCTGCCCACTGCGATGGGGAGTGACTATGCCTCTCATGGGCATTGTCCCCCACACTTTGAACACAGGGATCCCAACTGAGGCATTTCTGGAGTCCTCTTTCCTGAGTGCCTTCAGTCGTTGTGGCTACCTTGATATCCCGATTTGATCCAAAATATTTCCCTTTCACAATCAGTTTGACTTTATGGAAGAGCCAGAAGTTACACAGTACCAGTTGCAGGAAGTAGGGTGAATAGGACACATGATAATGTTCTCAGGAGCCTGCCTTTCTGTTGGATGGCACTCAGCAGCAGCATTCACCATATTTTTTTTATCAGACCTCATAAAAGAAGACTTCCAGAACTGCTTCAGAAAGTAGTGAGAACAGTGGGATGCATGTGTTCAAGCAAGAGGGAGTAATTTGAGGGAGACTAAGGGCAAATGGTCTTTTAGTATAATCATTTAAAAATTTAAACACATACTATAGAGTCTCATCAACCTTGTAGCACCCCAAAAGGATTTAAACAGCCTGGTTAACTTTGTCCTTATTACCAGTAGATCAGGTACCACCTTCAACCAAAAAGACAAATGAAACATCTGATGGGAAAAGAATGAAGGATGTTTTGATGGGCTCACCAGGAAGTGGGACAGGACTGAGGTGAGAGCTGGTGCGACTGAGAAAGGTGAACAGAAAATCAAAGCCACAAAGAGAGAAGGGAGTAGAAAACAAAAAACAAACTAAACACCTCGTATCCCAGCCATCTTCCTCTTGGCACGAAGGAAGGGAACACTATCGCTAAAAGAATGAAGCCACCACAGTGAAGGGCAGCTGGGCTCTCTCCAGGAGTAGCTGGGCAGGCCTGCACATGACCCACCTCTCAGGTGCCTTGTACAAGTGTGTACCTCTGCTTTGTCATGGTGGAGATCCAACAAGAAGTAGCACTTGCTCATCAGCTTCCCAAGAGGGCCACTTTCACATGCTCAAATTCTGCTGAAGCGCTTGCAGATTTCTCCCTGAGTTTTGCCAATAACTGGCCTGAAACATCTTCGTAGCATGCTCCATTTCAAACATCCTCACTGAATTGTTTTCCTGTTATCACTATATAATTAGAGCATAACTGTGATAGTCAGCACGCCTTGTTGAGTAAAGCCCTGCTATAAATTGCCTCATTGTTCCGCTGTTGCTGGCTAGCCAAGTCACAGAAATAGACCTCAAATTCCTGGCATTGTGTCCTAGGTGTCAGCTCTATCTCAAACCCTGCAGGGGATTTGTGTCTCCTGGACCGAGTTGTCTTTGATTTGTTTAGCAAATTGCACCCATACTAAGTAGAATATTTTGTACTTGCTGCTGCTCAAGGTTTATGGGATTCCAATGTCTGTGTGTTATTCAGATTCCCTTTGCTATAATGAAATGCCTGAGATAATTAACTTACAAAGAGAAAAGCTCAATCATGGCTCCCAGATTGAGGTTCTCATCCAAGATCAGATGGATCCATTACGTTAGACCTCTTGTGATTGTGCCAGATGTCAGTAATGGGAAATGTGTAGTGGAATAAACCATTCACATTCCAGCCAGGAAGCAAAGACAGAGAAGAAACTAGGATCCCACCAGGCCATTCAAGGGCATGTTCCTCATAATCTCAGGGCTTCCCCCCAGGTCATCACTTTCCATTAGCACTGCCATGAGGACCAAACCTCTTAACACATGGACATTTGGAAGATGCTTATCGAAACCATAGCAATCTGGACCCTCAAAGATAGCTGCCGAGTTGCTCTGGATGCAAGAGTACACTCTTTTCACTGCCTCTCACTTCTTCTCTCCTCCTGGAGGTCAGAGCATCTGAAACCTGGCTCTACTCACATGAACCTCCTGAGACTGGTTCAGAATTCAACATTTGTTTGAGAACATCTATTTCTGCTTTGACAGAAGACACATGGGGCCTTGGAAAGTTGTGAAAGAATGGTGTATCTATCATAACATTTTACTGTAGAGCACTAGTGTGGAACTAAAGAAGAGAACAAGCAAGGGCTACTTGTTCAGAGCCTGCTGTGGCACCAGTCAGCCACCATCACTTCTGTTTGGCACAAAACCAAAGGCCAAAATGGAGAGTAAGGGTTTAGGGGAAGTAGGAAGTCTTGGGTATGCCTACTGGGAGGTATTAGCAGGAGAAGGCTGGAGATGAGTAACTAGAACCCTGGCGTCCTGCGTCATTGGCAACAGCAGATCACTAGGCTTCCTCTGGTTGGTCTGAAATTAAGAACAGGGAGCAAGTTGGAGACATCTGGCACTTAATGATGAAGTCATGCCTATGTGGGGCTGATTGCTGCAGATTGGAGTCTGACTTCCTGGACCTGGCTGCTGCTGGCTATCGATCCACATACGATTGTCACACGTGGTAGCTGTTGTCCATAGACTGTTAGTAATTTGGTGGCCAGTGGACTTTGGACCAGGGACTCATAGGACCTAGGTAGCAGAAGCTACATTGAGGTTCACAGAGATCACATCCACTCAAACAGGACCAGGTCAGAGAGACTTCACTCAAATACTCCAGACACCTGGCCCAGGGTCGCAGAGTCTAAGAAGACGCACCTTACCAAGGG
Source organism: Petromus typicus (assembly GCA_004026965.1). NCBI lineage: Eukaryota > Metazoa > Chordata > Mammalia > Rodentia > Petromuridae > Petromus > Petromus typicus. Next base: position 47,766 of record PVIR01003698.1, on the reverse strand, counting down.
GATTGAGTTTGGTTTATCCAAATCTCTACCGTTGTGTTTTCCCAGCTTTTTTTTTAAATAAGGTCACTCTGAGATTATTGGTCTAGGAATCCACAAGTTCCCTAGCACCACAGATTCTGACTAACTTTGGGGATTTTCTGGTATTTCTGGAACTACTGGAAGCTTCCAGTGGTCATTTCTAAATTATAGGCCAGTCAGTTAAAAATCATAAGGTCTCAGTTGGAAGAAAGGTAAAGAGACTTGAAGAATCAGAAGCTCAAGAAAATGCTGAGAAGGAGGTGAGGACAGTCAGGAAGCTCCTGTGTTCCAAGCACTTTCATGGTCTATCTATTCCATGAACAGCAACTGTGAGCTCACTGTGGGCCAGGCACAGAGCCAGTGGGGCACCACCTCCCACTGTTGAGACAGAGAAGATCTAAGAAATGGTGGAGAGAACAGATCACAGGTGATATGTAATACCAAAATGCTCCCAGGACTCAAGAGTTGAGAGTGCAGACCTGTGCCATCAGCTAACAGGGAAGCCCAGAAGAAGATCTGAAGGCAAGGCTTCTGGTAGCTTCATCTGTGATCAGTAGTCCTCCAAGCAGCTCCACTGAACTACAGGTCAGAAATCACCAAGAGTAGACTTTAGTGCTGTGCTCACCCTCTCAGGATGTCCAATATCCCAAGAAGCTTCCCCTTGAGCCTCACATTTGGGCAAAGAGTCCCTCCCTAGAGTTTCCCAACATTGTCCCAATAGCAGTGCTTATGCCCTTCTGAAGGGAGCCACATTGATTGAAGAGCCACCATAGATCAGCACCTGTCCCCCAAGGACACTCAGCAAATACAGTCTAGGAAGTGCGTGGACAGAATAGCTTCTTCCTTGTCAAAACCCCAGTAGTTACAAATCCCAAGCCAGGACCCTGCTGCCTGCACAGGATAGCATCCACAAATAGGGTAGGAGGACAGGATAGAGAAAATGGAACTGCATCCATCCCACATACCCTTTGAGCATTTTGACCAAATCTGAGATGCATCACGACACTCTTCTCTCTCATTCCCAACCCATGAAAGGATCTGACAGTGGCTCTGGGGCTCTCGATGTGGGGGGAACGGGGTGCTGTGTCAAGTCAGAGACTTTATCTTTTAAATACATGTGCAAAATTATCACATTTTACCTAGTAAAACCATGAAAGACTTAGAGGGAAAAAAACTGCAATCCTTTGGCTCCACTGAGTAAAAATCAAAACTACTATAGTTACTTTTAAAGCACACATCAATAGCATGGAATTCAGTATGTATACTTAAGCCACATAAGTTTTATTTGTATGTGATACAACATTCCAGGTTTTGTATGCCTCGCCTTCACATTGCAGCCTTTAGATAAAGTAGAGGGAGAAGTGACTGTGGACAGTGCAGAAGGAAAAAGATTCCTTGCCTGGCCAGAACAGGGGCCTGTTGATGTTCAAGCAAAAGAAACCAACTCCCCATTTTTTTTTTTTAATAAAACCTTGATCCCAAGCAGGGCCTTTCTGAATCCCCTCCGCATCCATCTAAGCGTTTAAGATCAGACTTCGCCAGTTGCCAAATACAGTGAGTGCTGTGTTCTCAATGCGAAAATAAACATATTCTCCTGCTAAGTAAGAAAGATTTCACACATGATTATCAATAAGACATTGAAATGGGTCCTCGGGGGAAGAGAGAGAAACAACATTATTCACATCATTCAAAACTGAACCAGGCCACGAATTGATCTGCCTCTCGGGCTGCTGGTTCTTCCTTGATGCTGCTTCAGGGCTCAGGGTTAAAAAAGGGGAGAGTAGTTGTAGAATAGCTTGTCAGAATAATTGCTGTACTATCAGTCTGCAGAGAGAAGAGCTGGGCCTATATCAAATACAAGATAAGCTCGCAATCTCCTGAGAGCCTCTCTGTAAAAACTGTGTTTGTAATTACTTATGTTTAACATATTCCCTTTTAAAAATGTAGTGAAATAATTAAAATTATTGAGGAAGCAGCACATATTTGTAGGAGTCAGATTAAAACTCCTGCCCCGACCCTTCCTGGCTTTGTGTTCCTGGGTACCGTCGGCCACAGAAGGGGGAATAATCAGGGAGCAGCCCGGGGGGACTGAGGAGAAAATCAAACACAGTAAAATGTGAGATACCTTCAACATGTGGAGCAGATTCACAGGGCTCAGACAAGGTCTTCTTATTCATCCTTAGCCTCCGAGGCCAGACACAAAATGCAGCACCTGACAGTGACCAACAAATGCGTGCTAAGTGGGCGCACTTGTGAATGGTGGCACACCTGGCATTATTTTTTTATGCTCTTGATATTTTTGTGGCTGTACAGTATTTCCATAAGTGAATATATTCCCTTTCCCTTTTCTCTTGGTGCATTTCTGTGTGTTTAACATGCTTCCCTAATTATACGTGTGCAAAATTATCACAAAATAATCACAAAATAATTATCATTATAAATAAATTTAAAATTTTAAATTAAAAATATTATTTTAAAAATATTATATTAAAAAATTATCACAAAATTATCAGGGCATCTCTCTCCACACTGCTTTGTCCAGAGGAGCAAGGCAGCCTAGCATGGTCAGAGAGCAGCCCTGGAAATCCAAGCATGAAGATGAAGAACGTACCACCATTCCCTAAAAACCAGGGAAAGTCAGAATGCTAGGAGCAGAGTGAACTTTGCTTCCACATTCTTTATATGAGCCAGAGAGGGACTGAGACTTGGAGAGCTAGAGCAATACTTAACTCCAGGTCCATGACCAGAATCCAGGTCCTGACTCCGGCCCAGAGTGTCTTGGCTCTACACTAGAATTTTTTTTTTGTCACCTGTGTACACACACAGCCACATCTAATGGCTATGACATACTTTAGCCACTGATGCTATGTAGTTTCTATTTGACCCTGAACAATCCATGCACCTGAGTCCATCGTATTCTGGGTGAGGATAAGAGACTTGGAGGATTTGATGAGGTGTTTGGGTGCCTTCTTCAATTATTGGAAATTGCATAGAATAATATGATCTAAGCTCATACTGCTACTTGAAAAGGCTTCCAGGAAGACCAAACAACTATACTCAGCATTACTATCTTCTAGGATAAATTCATACCTAATTCAGAAATTGGTGTGGTGAGGTCACTGAGGTCACCAGGCTGGGGGAGAGTGATTCACACCAAAATAGTTGCAAATATATCAACACAAACAGGAAAGATGCCAAAGTCAGGCCTCAGATCTTGGAGAGGTGTGTGTATGTGTGTTTGTGAGTGTGTGTGTGTGTGTGTGTGTGTGGTCTCCCAGTCAGTAAAACACAGTAAGGATGGTGAGTGGCAGTGAAAACGAAGATGTTTCTCAGCATTCTGCCTCAGTTGCAGCCCGTAGAGACCTGACGCCATTATGTCACTCCACAAGTGAGGGAACCTGGACCCAGCAGAGTCACCATGCTCACCTCTTGTTACTGGATCTGCAGCCATGCCGGCTTGGATTCCAGAATATGCCCTGTAATACCGCCCTGCTCCATCCTTGTACGAGGGTGGCTCAGGTATTCTTCTAACCTAACGAGTCTGTTGGGGTTTGTGAATGACATAAGGACCACAGCAAAAGTTCTAGTGACTTTCTCAGTAAACTGTACAGCCTTCCCAACCTAGAATGACAGTCTGTGACCATGAGCTGTGCTCTTACTGGGCAGGAATTCTAGCTTGGTCATTTGGGGTGAAGCCTAGGATTCAGCATGTCTGGGGAAGAAGGTCCTGGGTTCTGGGAGTCTCACTGAGGGTCCGGTGACCAAAAGAACAGAGGCGCCATAAGAAGCACCGCCCAGAAGCAGCAAAGCCTTTGCCAGCTCCCCCAGCGAATCTGCTCCTAAAAGAAATGCCAGGAAACACCGCCTGCTAATGCATTTCATTGGCTTTCAGAACAGCGAGGGGCCGGCCAATCGAGTGATCTGGCGTGCAGTGGTTACAGCCTAGCACAGAGGGTATCTGCTGGGGAGTGGGGTGGGGATGGGGGTGGACCCGGCTAGAGCACACCAGGCAGGTGTGGAAAGGAAGGCTGCAGGGCCACAGTGCCGCAGTTAGGAGACGCAGCGCAAGCAGCTTGTGCCAGGGCCGCAGTCCACACCAGACACTCTGGCTGGGACAGCAGTGGGCAGTGCCCACTACGTGCACTCACACTCCGTGTCAGCTCACAGCCAGCCCAGGGCCAAGAAGTGCTGCAGCTGGCTGGGCACCCAAGGAGAAAGAGACCCGAAAATGCTTCCTGCTGAACAGAGGGGCTGCCCACGCCAGGATTTTGGGGACCCCAGCCCTCCCTGGGAGAGCTCAGAGAGCTGAATGTACTGGATTTCCCACAGCCAGGCTCTGATCTGCAGCTCTGCCATCGCCTGTCCTTGTCGGGAGGGGGCGCCTCGGAGGTGGGGAGAAGGGCTGGGAGCCAGGGGCCCCTCTTTGTTCTGTACTCACGCTGCACTGTGTCTGGAGCAAAAAGAAGCGTGGCTAAGCTGATTTGTATTCTGTCAACCCAGGGAAATATAATTAACACAGCAGCCAGGCCTACAGAGCCCCTGGGAGAGAACTCCAGCGGGAGCTGACATCGGAGCACAGCAAAGGCCGCCTGCTGATCCACCGTGCCCCCTTCCTAATGCCAACAATTAAATTGAGAGAAAAGCCCGTGAGGCTTGCTCCGTCGGGCCATTAAAAAGCGCCTATCGCCCCTGCAGAGAGCTTGGGGAAAGTGGCGACTGCGCTGGGTTTTCCCAGCTCCTGCTGCTGGCTTCTGCCAATCCCCGCTCGCCCCTCTCCTGGGCTCCCCAGCTCCGAGGCTGCAGATCAGTGCAGCTCCTGACAGCCACCTTCTTCGGAAACAGGCGCCCGCCAGGCACTGGGGAAGGAGCGGGGCCCACTGCCGCGCATGTAAACACCTTGCTTCTGATTTCTCTGATTTCGTGTCGGGAGAAGATGAGGAATCAGGAACCCCAGAAGCGCAGTCTTTGCCAGCACCCCCAGCTAATCTGTTTCTAAGAGAAATGCAAGGAAATACCGCCTGCTAATGCATTTCCTGGGCTCAATCTTTCCCTCGGTGTTTCACATTCATATTTAGAAGACTGTTCAGTAAGCTTTATCGATTTGTTATTGACTTGACATTACTTTGGCCTTTTGTAGACATTCAACTGTAGTATTCTCTACAATTTTCTGGTATCTCACCTTTTTTATTTCCATGACTTGAACCAACTAGTGATTATTCCGTCCCAATTGGAGGCTCTTGTAGCTTTCAGGGCTGAAACTACAGGACCTGGGAGGGTGGACGCGCCCCCCTCCTGGGGGGGGGGGTGTTATGTCCTCTTCTTGCCCCCTGTGGGTACATCAAGGCACCACTGCAATACTTGGCTTAAACATCTGTCTTTCATAACAAGACACATTCTTTTATTCCTCTATTCTTCAAAAACTCAAAGAATATCTATGTGGGATTTGAATCCAGTGTTGGAATTATTTCTAGCTGGTTCCATTCTATTTCACAGATTTCATGGGCTTGCATGTAAATATATTTTATGCAACCTAACAGCTAATTTCAGTCTTTATTTAATAAGTTGGTGATATTAATGCACCTCTCTTACGACTCGGTGTGACAGTGTGCAGTGACAGCTTTATAAGAATGGATCAGATTCTGGTTTTTTATACTTGTTTATCTGGTTGGTTGGTTGGTTGGTTGGTTTTTGTGGTGCTGGAGATTCCCAAGGCCTTCCCACTGAGCTACAGTCCCAGCCCCTTCCCCTTTATTTTTTTTACTTTCAATGGAAGCCTACTAAGTTACCTAGGCTAGGCTCCAACTGTGCCCTCCTGCCCAGCCTCCCAGCATGCCAGGTCACAGGGATGCACCACCACACCAGACTAGTCAAGTTGCTTTAAAAAGATATTATCCAGGCCGGGGATTTAGCTCAGTGGTTCCAGTGCCTGTCTTGCAAGTGGAAGGACTTGGGTTCGATTCCCCAGTTAACCATATACAATACTGGGTGTGAAGTCTCACACCCAGCAGCAATCAGTACCACATACCACAGTGCCAGGCGTGGTGGCTCACACCTGTAATCCCAGCATTCTGGGAGGCAGAGGTAGGAAGATTGTTGTGATGTTTTGAGGCTGAGCTCAGAGTCAGCCTGAACTACAAGGTGAGAACCTGTCTCAAAAAAAAAGATATTATCCAACAAGAAGTCTGTAAGTACTGATTGGATCCCACCCAATCCATGCTTCCAATTTTAGTTGATGAAAAAGAAAAAAGTCAAAAATAATAAGTATATTCCAAAACAAATGTTAAGTTAGTTCAACAATTCCCGGAGGTAAGAAAATAGAGCCAAGCTTTGTGTTATTCCAGTCTGCTGTTAAACACTTACTGTCATAGAGCTTGTACACAAAAGAGATACACTCATATTCCCTAGAGAACACTTAAAACTACTGGTTTAACTCTAAAATTTGATTATTCATTAGGAAAGCAATCTTTCTTCTGTTTTCAAATATAAAATATTCAAGTCCATTGCTAGAATCCCAAGAGTGAAGAAAGATGCCCACTGGTCTGTCTTTGCACATTCTTTGAGAAAATACCCTTTTATCCAGTGTGAGACTTTGTGTAAACTAATTCACTTCTCTAGGCATTGGAGGTCCCCAGAATAGAAAGGGTGACATTCTCTCTCCTTTAGCTCCTTCTAAGGGAAGTTAAGTAAGACCAGAGAAGGTTCAGGTTGAGTTGGGATCACTTATTCACACATTCAAGTTAGTCAGGTGATGATGGTGCACACTTATGATCCCAGGACCCGGAAGGCTGAGGCAGAAGGGTTGCAAGTTGGATCCCAAGCTGAAAAACTTATCAACTTAACCAAATTCTGCCTCAGAATGTAAAGGTTGAGGCCAGGGAGTTAGCTCAGTGGTTCTGGTGCCTGTCTTGCAAGCACAAGGATCCCAGTTCGATCCCCCATAACCACATACAATACTGGGTGTGGAGACTCATGCCCAGCAGCAACCAGTACCATATACCACAGTGCTGGGCGTGGTGGCTCACACCTGTAATCCCAGCACTCGGGAGGCAGAGGCAGGAGGTCTGCTGTGATGTGAGTTTGAGGATGAGCACAGGGCTAGCCTGAACTACAAAGTGAGACCCTGCCTCAAAAAAAAAAAAGAAAAATTGAGGATCTGGAGATCTAGCTCAGGATAAAGCCCACCAACCAACCAATCAACCAACCAAAAACAGGAGAGACCTCTTAATTGGCTCTGGTGCCCAGGCACTGTGCTGTGTGCTAGGGACCAGCTGGCACATACACAAGGACATTTAGTATTTCCCTTCCTTCCCTGTCACTGCAGCCCAGACAGCTCTTCACTTGGCCAGGGCCCCAGACACACTCTCAACACTGTGTCACTTCTTTTGGTCATTGTCCCTCTCCTCCTCCCCAATGTCTAGGACCCTGACACTAGCCTCAGGGAAGACCCACCTCCTCTATGTCCAACAGCCCTTCCTACCAGGCCAGCCATCAGGCCAGTGCACCAAGGACTTTTCACCTACCAAGCTATCTGTTACCCTGGGCTCTGTGGTCCCTAATACTGGATCTTGGGTCTTTTGACTTGGTGATTATAGAAATTGAAATGTGGCTAAGAAGTATAAAAGAGCAGGCAAAGCCTTCAATGCAAAAGGAAGAAATAAGCTGAAGCGACTTTAGAAGAGCTAAAGGGGAGAAAGCAATGGTGAGCCAAAGCCCCTTGACAAAGGAAAATCACAAGCTCTACAGAGTTGCTGGGATGGGCCAGGCGCTGGGTGATTCTTATCTCGGTTCTGGTTCTTCTGGGTGACTCCAGAGAAGCCCTCATCACTGCAGGGGTGACCTGGCTCCCAGAGATGGCTGCTCTGCTTGGGAGGTGACCTCCCTGCAGAGAGATCTAAGATCACCAGATTCCAAGATGATTGCAAATTCAGGACAATGACTGGGCAATGCCTGGGGCCAAGAGCAGAGGCCAGGGGTTCTGGAACAGGACTCTGTAAAAGCTGACAGTTGAATGTTCCTGCAAATGCTGAGAATATTTTAATTCCTCTAATCTAGTGTCCTCCATCTTAATAAGGGGATGAGATAGGTTGGGTAAATTTAGAGTTAATAAAGCTTGTATTACCAGTTTCTAGGCATTTCTTAAGTAATTAGTATACCCGTGTACAGAGCTGAGCAGGAAGCTGGCCCAAAGTTTAAGGTAATAAAGACATGGAGACCCAGTGAAGGCAGAGATGCCAAGCTTTCTCCTAGTTACCCCCAGGCATCTGCAGGTGCCGAGTGAAAATTCTGTGTGTGTTAGAAAAATCAATTTGGAAGGCTCTGACTGTCTCATTTCTCCCCAGAGATGTTTCACGCTCCTTTTTTAAATGCATATATTCAGGCACCCACCACTGTAATCAACACAGGTAACACGTTAGTGAGACAGGGTCTCACTTTGTACTGCAAGCTTGTCTTGAACTCAGCCATAAACTGAGCAATCCTCCTGCCTCTGCCTCCCAAATATTGGGATTACAGGTGTGAGCCACCATACCTGGCACTGTGTTGTGTGGTTCTGATTGCTGGTGGGCATGAGTTACCATGCTTGTCCTTGTATGTGGTTAGCAGGCTAGACCCCGGGACCTTGCACTTGCAACGCAGACACTGGAACCACTGAGCTAAATCCCCAACCCTATCCTCCTTATTCATAATGAGAAGTAGATGAAAAATCTCTCTTTGTGGAGTCACTTTATGGCTGGAGACTGCAGGGACTCATCAGCTCTTCCCTCTGGACCACCTCAGCCCATCCCAGGTACCCAGCACTGGCCCTAGCCTCTGCAGAGAATGAGCAGGGAAACTTCTTCACCATTGCGAATTCTCTGACCCAGCCCAGACCTCTGGGTTCCATCAGATGACTTCTCTGTGAGGGCAGGTGTGGGATTCATTGCTTGCAGCTACCCGATCTGTCTCAGTTATTCTCCTCAGACCAGTAGGCATTTCCTTCCCCTGTCTTGTCCAAGAGCTGGCCCTTCTTCCTGTCTGTCTCTCTATACCTTGCCACAGTTCTCTCTCATCTCCTGCATAGACACAGATCTCTGATCACCACGAGCCGTGGGATTCTATATGTTGCCAAACACCTCTTGGCCCTGCGTGGTGAAAAGCATGTGTTGTGCACTGGACTTCACGGGGCTTTGCTGTCAGATTTAAAGCTGTGACTGTGGCTTCTCCACTGGAAATTAACTCTGTTCCACACTCTCTGCAGAACCTTCTGAGATGACGGAGAAAGAGGAGCAACTGTAGGGACTGAAGAAGTCCTTGAACTCAATTGATTTAATCTGTATAATGCTTTCAGCATGTTTTTAAATTTCTGTACAGGAAAATCCACCCTTGTAATGAGTTACGTGACTTTGGACAAATGCATATATTCAGGCAGCCACCGCTGTAATCAACACACGTAACAATCTCATCACCCTCCAGGTTTCCCTTGGACGTGTGTCGTCAATTTTTCCTCTGTTCCCAGCCCCTCAGAGATGTGTTTTCTGTCCTTATACGTTGTCCTTAGATTGTTAAGTGTTGTATGAATGCAGACACAATGCATTGGCCTGAGCGTCTACAAAGATCATGTATCCAAGCAAATACTAGACTATGGGTTCACAATGGCTTCTTACTTTTTTGGTATCTGGCTCCTGTACTCTGATTTGACCTGTATCATTTTATGGGTCATAATCCTTCAAGCAGTATTTGTGACTTAGTAGAATCCACATGGAGCAAGTACCTCATCTTAGTCTTTGTTTACAGAAGACAAAAAAGCCAGGGCCATTTGTGAAGGTCAAGTTGCCCCTTCTTAGTTTTCTCTGCCATGGCCAAAATCTCCCCTTCCCACCAATGCTCCTGCCTCCCCCACGACCCACCATCAACTCCACTTTCTGATAATGTCCAGTTCTTGATGACTGGGACAGGAGGCTTGGCATTGGCCCAGATGGCATCTTCTCCCCTCCTTTCTACTACCCCACCATCTTCTTCTTTGAGAAGCAACATGGATAGAAAAGAAAAAGCCTCGATTTATAAAATGCCCTTCCATCCTGGAAAGTGTGGGGTGACTGAACTTTCCCAAAGGAAAGCAGAAAGGAAGTGGGAGGAGAAGGATAAACAACACAGCAAGACCGGCCTTCACACCCTGAGAATTAGACAGAATATAATCACGCAAGACTCAAGAGAATCGAGGAAGCCAAGAGATCACTCAAAGTTCAAGAAAAATCCTCAACATAAATGTCCCCCTTCCGTACACCAAGTGACCCCTCGGAAACAACCCCTCCTGAGTTTACCAGTCTGGTCTCTCTGCCTACAGCATCAGGCACTCCCCCTGGTCATCCCATAGTTAGCATTGTCCACAGCGAGACCGGACAGGGTCTTCTTGGATGTGAAGACGAACTTGAACAGTTTCCTCCTCACGTCCAGGCTCTCCTAGAAGACGAGTAATGTCAGAGGCATCTAACCTTGATCCAGTGTGCGTCTCAGAGGCTGGAAGAGCCTCACTGAGCCGTGTGCTGTGCACATTGCCTGTATCTGAGGGGCCACAGGGAAAATTGTATTTTTGAAAAATCCAGTCCATATATTAAGCCTCTCCTTGGATACTTTTGCCTCGGCACAATCAGCTCCGCTTCCACAGCCCAGGATTCCAGCCCATGTCTTGCATCCTCCCTTCACCTGCCTTTCTGTAGTCCTGAGTTTGATCCCGGCCAGCCCAGAGCAGCTGGTTGGAATTCCAGCTGCCAGCGACAAAGAACCGCTCTGAGGTCTGCCTGGGCGGCGTGGGAGAACACACCTGCAGCACAGGATAGAGTGGCACACCTGAGCCAGGCTGACAAGCAGGAAGAGGCAAGTACCACAGTCAGCACCACTCTGAAGTGCTGGCTCCGTAGAGAGGGTGCTGCTCCAGTCCGGGGGTGCACGGGAGGGGAACACCAACGTGATCGCTGGGGCACTGTGACCTGATGCTACACCTGTGTGAGCAACGCTTGGAGTGAAGGGATTTCTGATTTCTGAATTGCTGTCTGTAAGGTCGGGGTTACTTAGGGGCTCAGAATTGCCAGTTGGAGTTTGGGTTTGTATTAGCAGCTCCCACTTCTACCCTGAAGGGTCACTGAATAGGATGCAAGTTGAGGGGAAACACGTAGAGTATTTGGCAGCGTGGATAGCATGTGTGTGTGTGTGTGTGTGTGTGTGTGTGTGCAGAGTCAAGAGTTCCACAGTGTGAATTGTTAAATGTGATGGTAAGGTTTTTTATTCTTGCTTAAAAGTAATAGCTTCCTTTGAATTTAGAACAAACTAGTATGTTGTTATAATCAGAATGCTAATAAGTACTGAAAACAGTAAGTGCTCTCCGTGAACTTGGAAACACACGTACTGGTTATGATATACAGACACACAGACACTCAAAAGTGCCACCACAAAGGAGCATGCAAAAATATCACCTCTTAAATAAAAAAGGATAATTCACATCCTAAAGAAGAAAAAGCATATAGGTGCCTAGAACCCTTTCATTGAATTCAAAGTAATTGATTCTGTTTATTGTGCCTTTTTTAAGGAACAAAAACAGCATCCATCCTGTTCCCTCTTTTGGAAGTTGGGGTAGTGTTTGCTGGAATTCTTCAGGCCTTTGTATCTGGCAAAGGGCCCCCAGGAGTTGCTCTTGACTGAATCCCACTCCAGTCTGTAAGGAACAGAATTGATTCCCGCTTTTTCTTTGCATAATCCCTAATCATCGCCATTAGCACTTCAGAAGTTCACAGCCTGCTGCATAGCTGTGGTTTCTTCGCATTCTCTGTATTGATTTACATTATTAACCACTGAAAGGAAAGTTCTTTTGACCCTGAAGGCTAAGGGTTAGGAAATACTGAGTTCCTTCAAATTACTTATTTAGAGGATTCACCCCATCTGTGCTGCGGCGTTGATGGGGCACAGGGCGGGTCCCACAGAGCAGGAGGTGTGAGGCTTCTCCACATCTACCCTGGCTCTCTCAGAACTAGAAAGTACGAAATCCTTCATAAGGTTATAAGGAAACCACAAGGTTCTCCCGAGCAGTCAAGTTCCTAGCAAACTGGGGCTGCCCGTGGCTCTGGAGGGTCATTTCACCTAAATTAGCCTGGAGGGCCACACTCTGGACTGTGACCCCAAGGCCTGCTGATCCAGGTCAGTGCCCTTAGCTCCCACCAAGAAATACCAACCTGGGCCTAAAGAAACACAAAGTTTATGAATAAGGTTCCTCTTATTCTTCCCAGTCTTATCCTAACAGTCCCCCTTGCCTATTGCCTGCTCAAGTTGGAAAATTCACTACATTGAATCATTTGAGAAAGATTATTTTCTTTTTAAATCAATATCTGAGCTGAGCCGCCTAGCCCAGTCCCTAAGAGTATATTCGAAAGATTTCCTTTTATGTGTAGCTACTGGCCATTGTTTGAATCTGAAGGCTGCAGAAAATCAGTTAGGGAACTAATAATAGCAATCATGTCTCAAAAGTCTGTTGCTTTCCATTAACCCTCCTGAGGAGCTGTTCATTGTTACTGTGTGCTTAAGCGTTGTCTAAATGATCACAGTCTCACAGATCAAAAAACTGGGGCTCTGGAAAGATGAGGGAAAGTCTTACACATCTTCTAAGTGGTGATAGGAAGCCAGGTCCACCTGACCGCTAAGCTCCTACGCAACTGTCAACCTATACAGTCCTAAGACTTCTAGGTTCAAGATAAAAGTTGAAATAAACCAGTAACCTTGATGTTGTCTCTCTAAGGAAAAGCTTATACAGCAGTTCAGAAAAAGCACTGGAATTATCTGAACTCTATGGAGCCCTCATAGCCACAGGCTACTTAGAACTGTGCTCCCCACTTGGTCAAGTCTCCAGTGAGACAGTGAGTGCTGCGCTGGATAGAAAGAGAGCAAGAGGAGAATCCGCCCCCTGCCCCATGACCCGAGCAGGAATCACTTTTGTTCTGGGCGCTTCTGGGTTGTATTCCTCTGGTGCCAAAGAAGTAAGTAGGGATCCATGGGGCAGTTTAACCAAGGCCTCGAAAGAGAGGAGCATTTTATGTTTTTAAATTTCTTCTTTCTCGGGCCGGGGATTTAGCTCAGTGGTTCCAGTGCCTGTCTTGCAAGTGCAGGACCTGGGTTTGATCCACAGTAACCACATACAGTACTGGGCCTGGAGACTCACGCCCAGCAGCAATGAGCACCACATACCACAGTGCCGGGCGTGGTGGCTCACGCCTGTAATCCCAGCACTCGGGAGGCAGAGGCAGGAGGATTGCTGTGATGTGAGTTTGAGGCTGAGCTCAGGGCCAGCCTGAACCACAAAACAAGACCCTGTCTCAAAAAAACCTAAAAAAAAAAAAAAAGAAAAGAAAATTTCTTCTTTCTCAATCACCCAGACTCTTGTACTTTGTATGCAGAGAAGTTGGGTCTGTCTCAGAGAAGCCTGTTTGGTGGCCTTCACCTGCTCTGCTCAGAACATACCAATGCATATTGATCCTCCACAAAAAGTGGCAGCCCTTCAGCCACTTCCATCATATAAAAAAATCCATGTACCCGAAAACTGGCCTCTAATTCCTTCCTAAATGATGTCAGAGATTGACTGGGAAGCGACAGACCAGCAGGAGGCCAATGCATGTCAACTTTCTAAAAATTCCTGAATGTTTACTATCTTCTCATTCAAACATTCTATGGAAGTTCTTGCTGGTTCCTTCTTGCAGAGGCCTAATGTGTAACTTCAGAGGATCTGGACCCTGCCTGTGGTGTCGGGCATTTCTCCTTCTGGAATCTTCACATGTCTGTGGACACACACAGGGATTTCAGGGATTCCACACTGCTAGGCCCAATTATAGCTTCCACTCATTTGCAAGTGGCCATCAATCAGACAGGGGTTAAAGTTCACTGTTGACTAACTGCAGGGCACGAGAAGACACATAGGATCAACAGCCGCAGTGGTAGAGGGCTTCAACACTTTGAGCAAGCACTCGCAGAAGCAGCTATCTCAGTCAAAATGTGATTCTAAACCTCTCCAAGACACACCTGTGTAGAGGACACTACTGAATTTGTCCTACAGGGGAAAATTACCTTCAAATCAGTGCTGAGGGAAGTTAACTTTGGAAAAGATGAGGCTTCCATCCCACCTACTTTCATCTCCAAGTCACTCTCTTAAAGAGGAAAATCCTTGCTGAACCACAAAAAGCTCTCCCAACTGCTCTTTCCTGGTAGAGCTGTGAGTTCCAAGCTGGGCCACTGAGTGAGGTCCCTGAAGTCACCACTCCTTAGCCTGGTGTCCACTGTCAGGATTCAATCTCCCAACCACCTCCTACCAAGTTGCTACCATGGTACTTTATGTTATAGCCACGGGGAAACATGTCACATGTACCTTGTGAACTCTGCTTGTCCTGCAGGACTCAGTGACCTTATTCATCTAAGAGACAGTCATCTCCTCTGCACTTCCTGGGCCCATGTGACAGCACTTCTCAGACTCCAGTGTCTTCAGTATCTTCCCAAGCATTTCACTGTTGTGTCAGCATCAAGTCTATTGTCAGACATTCACCTTTCTACCCTTCCCCTCTCCCCTTTTCTTCTCTTTGAGGCTTTCCTGGTGCATTCTTAGTAGTTTTCTCTAAATCAGTAATTCATTAATGTCAGCACGAGGTCTTCTTCCTTCAGGTTGAGGCAGGTCTCACCCCAGCGTGCTAAGAGCAGTTGTGATGTAATCACTAGATGACTATGGGGAAAGTGTCAGTCTGCCAAGGTGCTGAAGAAAAGGGACAAAGAAATACCAGCTTTGGGTGATTTTTTTAAAAGTTATTTTTCATACAGCATAGACAGCAAAAGAATGACTGGTCAAAATTCAGGAGTAGATTACAAAATAGGAGCTTTGTGAGGATGTAGAGAAGAATCACATCATTTGTACAGCCCAGCATGAGAATGCACTGGGATCAAGCCATCCCAAGGGAACCACCTTTCCTTTATCACCCATAAATCCCAAGATGAGCGAGATGGGAAAACTTGAGTCTAGAGATTTGTAACTTCATGGTGCATTCCAGTCAGACTGCAGTTAAAGCTTATGTGCTAGAAACAGCACACAGTGGGCTCCAAGCAATTGATCTCGACTAGGCCATAGCCAATTGATCAGAGACTGATTGTACCCCTAAGAGTGTTTCGGGGGAGGGTGGTCATTAAACCAGGACAATGTCATTAAAGCTCATCAAATGGGTTTAACATCAGCATTTCTGGGTTTCAGCAGTAGATCTAAAACCATCTGTCTGTCATGCTATCTTTTTATACTCATTCACCAAATATTTTCAGTGTGCATTATGTGCCCGCCATTGTATTTGATGTTTAACCCATATCTGTGGCTCAGGAACAAATTCTGAGT
This sequence comes from Petromus typicus, assembly GCA_004026965.1. NCBI lineage: Eukaryota > Metazoa > Chordata > Mammalia > Rodentia > Petromuridae > Petromus > Petromus typicus. The sequence continues at coordinate 32,369 of PVIR01003698.1, read as the reverse complement.
CAGCTGACAGTAGGGAGAGCAAAACCAGGCCAAAAACTGATTGTCTGAAATTCCCTTTGGATCAGCAGAAAGCGCATCGATTGATTAACCCGTGTGTGTTTGGATCTGGAGGGCTACACAGCCTCTCCCTCATCTGCTTGGAGCAGGCAGCTGTTTACCTTTCCCTCGAATTGCTTTCTTCTTCTCCTTTGCAGTTTTCATTCTTTGCAGCCGTCTCACTCACTTTGTGTCCTCTCGGGGTGGCCTGTTGTCTGGTGGTCCTTCCTTAGAACTTGTTGTGAATAAGGAGCGAATGAGAGGCCATGGTCCCAGAGCTGGGCCTCTTCTTCCCTGCTGTGTGATGTGTTGTCAGAGACAGCTGTGGTAGTCCCTGCTAATCCGACTGCTTGGCAACAGGAGTTAGGAGAGTGCACAGACATAAATAAGGAAATTGAGAGGCACAATAACAGCATATGAAAAACCTCTTTGATTAATTGGAAAATTATAATTAAATGCAAGTTATTTGAAGTGACTATATATCTGAGCCAAAACCAATAAAATGAAATGATCAAGGTTAAACACAAGCTCGTGCACTTAGGTTCAAAAAATCAATTACAGAAGTCCAAGATAAAGAAGGCTTGAGCAACATGCACCTAGCATTTTAGCCCAGAGAAGAGAAAGACAACTCTGGAGTGCTGTGATGAGCAGGGTCTCCATGCAGTGGAGCCACACGGTGCATCCTTGGAATGATATCAGTTCAAGGTGGGAGGTAGACATTGCCAAACCAGCAAGTGGCCAGTGGACAGTAACACAGGGACATAGCAGCAGCAGGAGTTAAGGGTTAAGACAGCCTTTAAACCCCTGGGGGTGCTACTTGGAGAAGAGCTGTGCATGCCGGGGGCTCCAGCAGGTTGGGGCATGGAATGCAGATTTCCATCATGGGAGAATTATTGGAGCCCATAACCAGGACACAGTAACCCACAGGCCTGGCTGAGTGCCGAGACTGCCAGAGAAGCCCGACCTCCAGAGGGGAGAAAGGTAAGCAGGAGGAGGGATCCTGACTTTAGCTTAGAGGCTGAGCCAACTGACTTGTCCATCTGCTTTAAACTTCAGCGTCATCCTCTCCACCCAGGCTGACTCTTTTCTACCTGCTCTAATGCAGGACTGAGATAAGTCAGCAGGATGTTAAACAGCCCCTTAATGTGACCCGCTGCTCTCGGAGCTGTCCTGTCCTCCTCCTCCTATCCCTTTCTCCAGCACCCTGGCCTTTGGGTCAGCTCAGGAGTAGAAAGTTGCATTCACAGGGATTAGCTTTTCCAGATAGGAAACATCAAATAATATCCAAGGGTCGCCTTTGACTTCTGGTTTCCAGGTTCCATAGAAACAAGGGCAAACCCAACAGTGCTTTACCGCAATTCACTCTTCAACTCAACAGAGGAAAAGAGTCACTTGTCCAAGATCAAAGGGTAGAAAGCTGCCACTCAGTGAGGTTTTCAGGAGAAAATGAATCATTCATGAGAACCAAACTACAACAGGCTGACCTGGATTCCTAAAAAAAAAGGCAGAAGCCACAAGAATTAAGCCACAGCTACATTTCCCTACTACCTATGCCCAGTTTGTGCCACCTAAGCCAACATTCATGTGAAACATGAAATCATTACTGTTTTCCTCTCATTGATGGGTTCTTTCTGGTTCTTTGGCTGTCAAGTTCACACTGAGGAAATACATGAGGATTTCTTGGGTCCAAATTGTATTTTCTAGGCTCGTGTCATAATCCCGGGAACCTAAATATCACAAAACACTTCTGGGCAGAGCTCACCAGACATGGTGGCTCTGGGAAGATGGGAGGCCCAGGTACGCTTCCCAGGTTGGGATGGAGAATATAGGAACAGAGCCCCCAATACAAGTGATCTTTTTGCTACTGGTGAGTGTTAGATGCTGTGATACCAACCCAGAGCCCTCCAGAGAAAGCCAGGCATGCCAAGCTCATGTAGACCTTCTCTTCTTCCTTCCTTCCTTATCCCTTCCACTTCCTTCCTTCTTTTTCTTTTATTTTGGCAGTACTGTGGACAGAACCCAGTCCTGTGCCCTGAGCTCTATCCCCAGCCCTCTTTTTTATTTTTTTTATTTATTTATTTATTTTTTTTTTGTATTTTGAGATAGAGTCTCGCTAAATTGCCCATCTGGGCTCAAACTGGCAATCCTTCTGCCTCAGCATCCCAGAGTGCTGAGATTATAAGCGTGGGCCACCACACTGGGCTTAGACTTTTTTTTTTTATACTTGAACTACTCGCTGTCTACATTCTGGAGTTTTTTGTCAATTCAGACATCACTCATTTTGTTCCTCCACCCCTCCATGCATACATATCTGGGTGAACTTTAGAGACGCTCCCTCGCACCTCCTTATAAAACCCTCTGAGTGACTGGTCTGGGGATGGTTTTGCTCAGCTAGTTGTTTTCTCCACCCCAAGTGCTTGAAGTCTGAGAGGGCTTCTCCCCTCATAAACAGCTGACAGAGACAGTCGTGTGTCCCCAGATTTAAGCCCCTTTTCATAAAGATGCGAAGTCTGCTCTCCTGCTGGCTGGTGAGAGAAAAAAGGAGCACACAAGAATGGGTAAATGCACACACAGTTTAAATTGCTGATGAATAAAGACTATAAAAAAAACAAAAGCAGTAGAATGATAAGGAGCAATGAAGGAGGTCTCTGGGAGAATTCAAAGGGCCCAGATGTAAGGACAGGCATTCCAGTTCCTGGGAACAGAAGGAGAAAAGGCCTGAAGGCCAGCACAGAAGGACACTGGGTGTGGCTACTGTGGTCAGTGAGGAGAAAGGCTGAGATCAGAGAGGACACTCTGGACAACGTGTACAGATGGCTGGGGATGGAGCTCAGCGGCACTGCTCCTGCCTCACAAGTGCAGCGTCCTGAGTTCTAACCCTGCTACAAAAGGGGAAAAAAAACCCTTTCTGGCCATGGCATAGTGTGGAGCGAGCATGTGTGGATGTTGGGAGGCCAGGAATGAGGCTGCTACATGAGTCCTCAGTCAGACATGGAGCTTGGACTGGAGAATAACTCATGGAGCTAGATAGAAAATGACCAGAACACAAATATATTTTGGAGTAAGAACTAGCAGTACCTGCTGATGGGTTTGATGTTGAGATTATGGAAAATAGAGTTGCAAATTCCCTATTTAGGGTCAAAGAGCTTTAGAAATTACCATCACTGGATGCAAATCTGTCCATGACAATACAAGGTCTGGCCCAGGGCTAGGACTCTTATCTAGTTCTGTCCTTGCAAAACAACTCTTTTCCCTCTTAACAGGAAGATTATTTGCACAAAGGAGGGACAAATGGATATGAAGTCCTCTGACATTGACCTCATGATTTCCTGAGTTTAGGCTGGAGACGGTGTCTAACATCCATTCAGCTGGCCAGTTTGCAGTTCTCTGCAGCAGTCCCTGTACCCAGAGGGTCGATACGCCGACTTTGACACTGGGTGTTCATAACCACAAAGTGCACTTCAGCCCAATGCCTTTTAAACATTGTCTTATTTTCAGAACCAATACTCCTAGTCATGTCATAAATTATTAGAGAGATACTAGGCAGCCAATCGAGGCAGTCACATGTTCCAGCTTTATTTAATTGGTGTTTGTAGACAAGCTGTTCTTTGAAGTCTGTCTGTGAGTAGCAAATGCTGTGAATTTAGATCTGTATTCTCCAGCTTGTTGGCTAAGTAGTTCAGAAGAATCCCTTCATCTCTGAACGATGAGATGCCCCCAGGTGTAAGGTCCAAAGCATGGAGAAAATGGGGACCCCACTGCTCTGCTACACTTATTTGTTCCATAAATAACACACGGAGCGATGGGTTGAGATGATGGACAGAGACTGAATTTCTCCTCTTTGCTTAGGTTGGCCGTGAAGGCCTTCTTAAGGATCTTCTACCTAAACAGGAGGCCGAGAGATGTGAAGAACCAGGCATGAGAATTAGTGGGGAGAGGCATCCAGGCAGGAGCAACAGGGGGGACAAATCCCTTGGACAGAAATCACCAGTGTGCTCAGAGGGATTCTGCTGCCTGCTATGGGAGAGGAGTCTGGACTTCTTCGGGGTTCTGCACAGGGCCTGGATGAGCAGTGCAGGACTGGGAGGGTAGCTCTGTGGTCCTCTAGGACTCGCTGCCTTATTCTATGACATTCTTCTCTTTTTTTTAGTTTTTTGTTTTGTTTTGTTTTGAGACAGGGTCTCGCTTTGTGGTTCAGGCTGGCCCTGAGCTCAGCCCCCAACTCACATCACAGCAATCCTCCCGCCTCTGCCTCCCGAGTGCTGGGATTACAGGCGTGAGCCACCACGCCCGGCATTGTGGTATGTGGTACTGATTGCTGCTGGACGTGAGTCTCCAGGCCTAGTATTGTATGTGGTCACCGGGGATCAAACCCTGGTCCTTGCACTTGCAAGACAGGCACCAGAACCACTGAGCTAACTCCCCGGCCCCTCTATGACATTCTTGATGTGTTGCCCTCACTATGTGACCTCTACTTCAGGGTCCAAGAAAGCTCGTCCACTCCTGCCTTCATGTCCACTTCCCAACCATGTGGTGGGGGGGACACGGCATGCCTCCTCCTCTCCCAAGTGCATGGGACAGAGGTCATCGGGGCCCCTGACACTGTGGAGAGATGCTTGAATTTTACTCAAGGACAGTGAGCGCCATTGACAGGGTGCAGCAGTGAAGCAGCATGGTTTGATCCATATTTTTAAAAGGACACTGGCTACTGTGTGGAGAAAAGGTGAGAGGGAGCAAAAGTTGTCATGGAAAATTGTTTGGGGGACCACTTTTTTCGCTAGTACTGAGGATTGAACAATAGGACTTCATACTGAGCTACAATCTCAGGCCTTTTTTAAATTTTTTTTTTTTTAATTTTGAGGCAAGTACTTGCTAAGTTTTTTAAGTACCTTGCCTATCTCAAACTTATGATCCTCTTGCCTCAGCCTCCCAGAACGCTGAGATTACGGGTATGTACTAATAGGCCCAGCTGAGAATTAACATTCTTCACAAGTTTAATGAGCAAGGTGGTCTCAGACACAGGCTCAGTCACAAAGCCATTGTATCATTGGATGATTTCAAGAGAAAAGAAGTGAAAACACCCTACTTATGTGCTTCTATAAAGCATGGGAGAGTCCTTCGCATGAACAACTCACAGATGAGCCAGTTTAAGCAATTGAATCCCGTAACACAAAAGTCACGTTCCACAATACCAGACACACACAACGCAAAGGAGAGGTTTCATTTGGCTCAGTGTTGAGGGGGTTCAGTCCCTGGTTTGCTGGCTCCAAGGCAGACACCTGGCAGAAGGCTGTGGTGGTGCAAAGCTGCTCAGTTCATGGTGGCCAGAAAGCAGAGTGGAGATGGTGCCAGAGATGAGTGGCAAGGGACCAGGTTAGTCATCCCTCCATGATTCACTCAGTCACACCCAGGAGCATGCTTTACTCAGCATTTCTTGAACCAATAAAGTTGACAAATCAGGATCAATAGTAACAAAGAATGGACTTGACCTGTCTAACATGACAGGGGAGCCAAAGTAGGCCTAGTTCTATTGTGGGAGCCTTGGCTTCAGGAATGCAGAGAGCCTAGGTGCACTCAGCAGGTCAGAGTCTCAGCAGGCTCAGGGGCTCCAGATGGTGGAGCTGGAGGACCGCTAAGCTGGTGGCTGGAGTGGAGGAAGCAACTTACATGAGGTCAGCTTCTGGGACATCCATCATCAGGACCAGAAGCCCCTCTCGTTTAATACCCGGGCAACTCCATACTATACCACCACACATGCTCAGTGCAGGCTTCACCTCCCGCATGTTCTCCATGCAGGTTTCCCTCTGTGCCTTCCTCCAGAGTCACCTGCCCTGTCTCTCTGATTCTAAGGGAGGGTAAAGCAAGTTTTAGGAATGTTGCAGAAGTTTTTTTGCAGTTTAAGGAAGATGATTTTTCAAAGACAATATGAATTATGAAAGTAAATATTCGTAAAGACCCTGGGAAGAGGTCTGGCATTAGAGCCCCTGGACCCAGCTTTGAGCCCACATGGCCAGCAGAATAGGCCCCTAGCAATTGTTTTGTGACCAGTTTTATACCTTCCAGGAAACTAGTGGTTCCTCTGAGGTTCTTGCTGTGTGTAGAGCTGGGAGAGAAGGAAACAGAGAAGTGGGCTAGAAAAGGCTTTGTCAGGTACAGAAATGCACTTGTAAAAACTTGGCGTCATATGAGGTAAGATCAAAAAACACAGTGAATGTTTGAATTAATTTTTTAAAAATCTATTATAGTAAAAAAGACACTGCCATTAATCTCCTTCAAGATTCCCCCTTTGCCTTGAACACACTTACCCTCTTTGCCACTTTTTGAAGCAGTGCTGGAGTCCTCTTTCATGAGTGTTTGTAGTTGTCCTGTCGTGGCTGCCTTGATGTCTTCAATCAACTCAAAACATTTACTTTCCACAGTCATTTTGATGTTGGGGAAAAGCCAAAAGTCACAGAGGGCCAAATCCAGTGAATAAGGGGATAAGGACATGTGAAGATGTTTTTATTTGACTGAAATTCTGTAACTGTTGATCAATGCAAAGTAATCAAAACATGCAGTGAATGTCTGAATTTTAAAACTGTATTAGCATAAGACACATTGACATTAACGTCTCTCAAACTACTCCCCCTCGCTTTAAACCTAAATTATCATTGTTGGCAGTATGTTTCTTACTGTAATAATTTTTTTAATTTAAGTATTTATCATAGCTTGGAATCACCCTCAGAACTAGTTAGACAAAAGTCTGTGCTGTATTTGCATACCTTCACACCTGGAAATGGAGAATGTACAGCATGCAGCCCCACTGTCCACATAACACTCCCTTTGTCTCTGAAGAGATTGTTTAAAAAAAAAAAAACAGAAACAAGTTATGCTTTGGCATGAAGTCCTCTACAAGTCGTCATTATTCAATTGGATTTCAAACACAATTCTATATTAGTCTATAAACTTTCCTGTCCAAATGACAGAAATATGAAAAATCTCAAATAGAACTACTAGCAAGAGCCATGCCCTAGAGTGTAAATTTCTTTTAAGTCTCTTCATTTTCAGGGAGGAAAATACACACACACACACACACACACACACACACACACACACACACGCATGCATGCAGACGAACACATACATATACACATGCACATGAAAACAAAAGAGAAATTTAAATACACAACCCCAAATTTAAGTGTCCTATATTTTTATTAGGATCATTACTCTACAAGTGTACATATTTAGCCAAACTCATCAAGCTGGACATTTAAAGCATGCACAAGGTTTGCATAAAAATAATCTTTCAGAGAAGTTGATTCCCAAAAGTCAAAAATAAGCCAAAATTTCTAATTTTATATCCCATGAATATTTTTGAGTTTCCAGCATCTAGTAGTATTGTTACCAAGAGTTTTCATCTGAGCACAATGGGGATGAACCTAAATTCTCAGCATCAAAATCCCCCCATATTGGCTCTAACATTTGGCCGGGAAATTAACTTCTAACCTTAACTTCACTACACTGTGAGATAAGAAAGTAATGAGTGTCTCAGAATAACAAGGCTGCACAGGACATGCATACTGTATAATTTGAAATTTCAGATAAGCCCAGGGAAGTAAAGCATTCCCTGGCAGACCTTGGCAGGTGCTGAGAAATATTCAAAGAGATGTTTTTAAATAAACCTCAAAAAGTCTGGTTTTAAGCCTTTCATGGGAATGCTAACCTTCAATATTCTGAAGCCAACCGTAGTTTCCCGCATTTCTTTTCTGTCACACTTTTCTGGTTCCTCTTGATGGTAAAGACGGTCTTCTCTGAATTATTTGTGTGGAAGAGCTGTCGCCATGGCCAAATATTCCACCTTGGCTAATATAGAGACCTTTCCCAGAAGTGGTCCAGAAAACCATTTTGGCAGCCATTGGCTCCCAATCTGATCCAGAACTCCATGTGACAACTAAGCCCCACTCAACCTTTCAAGACAACATCCTTCCTCCATGCCACCTCTCTTAGTCACTTTCACCTTGCCAGGACAAAACACCTAATGCCCACAACTTGAGGACAGGTTTATTTTGGCTCACAATTTGTAGAGGTTTCAGTCCATAGTCAGCTGGCTCCAGTGTAGAGCAACATGGCAGAAGGCCATGGCGGAGAAGAAACTGCTGAAGACAAAATGGACAGGAAGAAAGAGATCAAGGGGGAAGGAGGGAGATAGACCCTCCCTAGCCATTCCCACAGTGATTCGCCTCCTCCAACCTCGCTTCACCTCAGAACACCATGCACAGCTACAATGCCATCAGTGGACTACCCCAGTATCACACACCCGTGCGCCAGTCACCTCTCCAAAGCCCCAGCTATGAGCGCGTGAGGGTTTGGGTGGCATCAGATAGAAACTGTAACAAACACCCCTTGTCTCCCAAATCCAAAAGAACAGAGGCCACAGCTCAACCCATGCAGGGTAAGGAGAAGCTGAAGAGAATGTGTGTTTTCTTCCTTCCTTAAGCTATTCCGTTCTCTGAGCATCTTCCCCAACCTACCCCTACAGGGCACCTCCAAAAGCCAACACACACAGGTCTGAAAGTAGTCCAGCTCTTTTCTTATGCCCCTTCTTTTCCAGTGCCACTTCTGTTCACCTGACTGGTGAGATAGTCACATGTCTACCTTAGACAAGCCCTTGGACACCCATGAGCTCAAGCCCTGATCTTGGACTCACCTCTGTGCTCAGGACTCTGGGCTCCATGGAGATTTCAGTCCCATGTTGATTTTGAGGCAGAAATGTCATTACTGAGAAATAAAACACAACAAAGCTAAACACAGAATCCTCAGAAGTTGTTAAATGAAGGAAAACATGGCCTAACGGAGACACTTACAAAGTGGCCAACATGTAAGCCCTCGCTGATCTGAGCAGTAGAAGGTGAACAGATGCCATTAATAGCATCCCAGGGTTAACTCATCCCAGGGGTTGATCATAATTCCTGCCTAACTTACAGAAGCAGAAAAAAGCAACCCTACTTTCTCCATCTATCAGCCCCCAACTGCCTATTGTGGACACTCCCTGGCCAAAGACCTTTAATGGCCTTTCATTATTAATAGCATTAAGAACTTTAGCTATGAGATCATTTCATTTGGCATCTTTCTTTGCTTTCCATTTGAAGTGTTAATTGTGCCAAGTTAACTTGAAGCACTTCAAGTCTGCAACTCAGTCGAATCCCACGCCAATAATTTCCCTTAATGAGAAGTAAGCTAGTTGCCAATCATTTATTCATCTTCTTCCCATTATTCATGGACTTGCTAAACCGAAGAGGGTTGGTACAAACTAAGCCAGAATAGAGTTGTCAGAGATGGAAACTACTAGTGAATACTCTGGCTCAAACTTTACACGTTCTGGTCTGGGATTTAGCTCAGTGGATCTGGCGTCTGCCTGGCAAGCGCAGGGTCTCAAGTTCAGTCCCTGGTACCACATACCACAATGCATTGTGGCTCATGTCTGTAATCCCAGCACTCGGGAGGCTGAGGCAGGAGGATTGTTATGAGTTCAAGGCTGGCCTGGGCTACATAGTGAGTTCAAGGACAGTCCAAACTATAAAGTGAGACCCTGTCTCAAAAAAACAAGTCCCATTGGCATTCGCTCAAGCTGAGAACCCACAACTTACCTTGGAATCAGCACTTTTCCAACCAGAAAAATCTGACTTACTTTGGTAACAAACTACTACATCATTCAGTGAAACGGAAAACAGAATCTAGCACGGCACTGTCTGCATCCCTAAAGAGAACCACAGTTATACTTCGTGCCAATCACTGGGATAAACTTTATTATTTGTAGCCACAAAGCCCTGGGTCTCTGAGGACCAGTGATGGGTATCAGTAACTGGCCCTGCCATCTGTAAGCTCTGTGACAAGTTAATTAACAGAACTCACCTTTGGAGTCCTCATCTATAACTTGAAAATATTAATGCCTGCCATTCCTGTTCCTTTATTTTGAAAGGATAATCATGTGTATGTGTGGTTACATATATACAGAGACTTGCATTCCATTAGTAATATCACAGTCTTAGCCTTAAAAAATGTGTTCCTATTGAAAACAAAATTGATTTCAATTTGCACGTTTTTCCATTTCACTCAGCACATGACCTTTCCACTCACTCATATAAAATCAGCCATGGACAGAAGTTAAGAGCAAAGTATCATACAAAAGATGTCATATTTGCTCCAAACTGTCGAGCTTTCTTCAGCCTATGAACACACAGATAGTGACGGCCCTTGAGTGTTCCGTCATCAAAATGTGCAGTAGACATGGAAAGAAGTACCCAGACCAGCAAAAAGTTGGATTAACAGGAAAAGTACACATTCATTTGCTCCTGAGGCTAAAGCCCTGGTGCCAGGCACTGTGGATGCTAAGTGACAAAATTACACGGTACCGTGTGCCTTCCCTGAGAAGCTCCCGGCCCAGTTGGGGTGGGGAAGTAAAAACCTATAATCACCATCTGGAGACCTGGTGCTCCTGCTTTCTTCGGGGGCCTCAAGGGAAGCCCTCAACAACTCAGTGGTGAGCCCCTGGGGATGGAGGAGATTAATCACACACACCCAAACTGGTGTTTTTTCAGGTCAGCTAAAGCCAGGGTATAGGTCTAATTATAGCACTCAAGGAGACTGAGGCGGAAGGATCAGAAGTTCAAGTCTCACCTGGGCAACGTAGGGAGATCCTTTCTGAAAATAAAAAACTAAAAAGGACCAAGAGGTTGGTGTAATGGCACATGCCTATAATCCTTGTACTCTGGGAAACTGAGTCCAGTCTGGGCAATTTCGCAACTTATCAGGACCTCTGTCTCAGAATAAAAAAGGGCTGGGCATGCAGCTCAGTGTTATGGCCCTGTTCAATCCGCTGAACTACCTTAAAAAAAATTCAACTCACAGTGAATGAAGCTGGAAGGTTGGTAGAGATTTTCCACCTTTGTGTAAAGAAAGTATATGCTCGAGGCCTCAGTTTTTATTATTACACGTTGCCTGTATAAGCCCCCTGATAAGGAAGGATGAGGAAACCTAGAGGCTCCTCTAGCCCACTCACTTCCTTCGTGGGGCCCCAGAGGGAGAAGCCATTCTCCTCTCCCAGCTCTGGCCGCTGCGGCAACCCTTGCTGCTCCCGGTTTGTGACCCTGTCGCCCCGTCTCCGCCTCTGTCTTCACGTTGCCTTATTCTCCCCAGGGGTGTGTCCGTGTCTCATTCCCGTCCTGATACTAATCACTGGACTAATCAAACATGACCTCGTCCAACTTTGATTATATCTGCAAAGACTTTGTTATCAAAAAACTCACATTTAACAGATGCTTTTTGGAGGAAGCCACTCGGTCCACATTGGGGCCCTCACTGTCTGACACGCTGCTTCTCTGTGTGACATCTGCTGTGGGCTGCAGCCCTGGGGGTGCCTTGCTGTGGGTCACAAAGGGCATGGCCCAGCCCTTCCCATCCTCATCTGCAGAGACCACAGCAGCCTTCCAGGGCCCCGTGGCCCTGTATTTAGATTGCTAAATCTAAATGGATGAAAATGTAAGAAGATTGATTGTGTAAGGCTTTTATTTCAGTCTTGCTATAAAATAAAAGGAATAATTTTCCACGGGCCAAACGTTGAAAAGAATATGCACAAATGGTAGATGGCATCATGGCTACGTAAAGAAATGTAAATGTGCTCCTTCAAAATGAGGCCCATTTTACTTGTAAAATTACTCACAAATCAAGGAGCAGTAGCAAAGGCGATGAAGATGATGCTTAGAAGTGAGAGGCCGTCAGCTGGTTTGTGATTCGTTTGTGGTTGTACAGAGAGCTGCCACACTGTGGCGCACAGAGTAACCCGGGGTTTGTGCTGCCTGCGTGAGACAGGACCACATGACCCAAGAGAAGGGAGACTTAAAGGCTTTTTCTCAAAAATGCAAAATCCACGGTGCTGTGAATCTAGTTCAAGTGGTGCCATGCCTACCTTAGAAGCACAAGGGCCCGAGTTCGATCTCCAGTACCGCAAAAAAAAAAAAAAAAAAAAAAAGGCACACTTTACAGCCGTCTCTAAAGCATAATAAAGCAATATTCCCAGCCAAGCCTCAGGCCACCAAGAAAAACCATAAAATATATTTGGCAGGGACCAATGTATCTGTTAGGTTCAGTAGGCACAATACCTGGGCCCCTCTATAGTTTGAGGGCCCCATGAAAATGATTTTATTCCTTTTAAATCTGCCATAAGAAATGAACTAGAAGCAGGTTTTAGTGCACAGTATCATTAAATTTGTTTTTATTCTAAGGCAGTCCTCACAAATTAGGGTTTTAAAAATGTATTTATTTAATAGAAGAAGACCTTGGAAACAGGAAGCATATCAGGCCTCTGAAAATATCACATGATCTTTATGTTAGATCTTAATCAGGGAGAGTGGGGAGAGGAGGTGGGAAGAAAGAAAAGGATGGCGATGTTGTACTGCTAACCACCCCCCCAAGCCAGTGTAGTTATGTGTCACACACACACACACTATTAAAGTGAAGAAGGCATTCTAGACAGGTCCTCATGTTCATGCCAAAAGAATCACACCCGCACCAATCCAGAAAACCTCTTCTCCGGTTGGATTTGTTTCCCCCAACGTGCTGAAGACTCGCAAGAACAGATTTTAGAGGAGGGATATGCAATCACTCCCTATAAAATATTTTTGATCCCTGATCTGCTCAGGTACAAAGTGCATAGCAAGGCACCAAGAGAAAATGACAACCAGTGCTGAGGAAAGGTGCTTCTCCGGGCAACAGCCACTGTAATTTGCACTTCCGCAGTGGAGAGGGACACAGACTCCCAGGCGTGTGGGGGAAGGGCAGGATTGAAGAATGTGCCCGTTGGGGAAAAGGCCGCAAGGCCAACATTGCAGAAAGAGCCCATTTTCCTGTGGCAGGAAGATAGCAAGTTCAAACCCAGCCTGGGTAACTTAGCCACTTAGTGAGACCCTGATTCAAAATAAAAAATAAAAATAAAAAAGAGCTGGGGTTATAATTCAGTATGAAGGCCCTAAATTCAATCCCCACTACTAGAAACTAAAACAAAATAAAAAGTGGATTGTCTAATAGTTGGTCTCAGGGTCGGCAGTTGAACCTGAGTTACATATTAGATGCAAGTGCGGGAAGGGTCCTTCAGAGCACTAGGAAGTCCTTAGCTTTCTAGAGGGAACTTTTTCTACTTTTTCCCAAGGACTACCTCATCCCAAGAAGCTGGTTTAATGTCTCCACTAGCCCGGTGATGGTTAAGACTATGAACATCACAGACAAATTTCCAATGTCGATACACGAGAATGTCCTCGCTAACATGATCTAGATAAGCCACCTAACTTCAGAGAATAGAGTGAGACTAGGTGGAAAAATGTACTTGCCATAGCAAGTTAATAGGTGAATATTAATAAGACTGTATTTAGATTGCAAGCATGCATGTAGTACATAATGACTCAATAAATCTTTAGCCATTGTTATTGTGTAGTATTTAGACCAAGATCTAACAAAAACTTCATAGCAAATCTACTAAAAATCAGGTCATGAGTTCATGAGAAATGAAGTTACTGTTACTATTACTGGTCCCTTCACTATGAGATGACAGGTGTGTCTGAGACATAAGAAAAAGGGATGAGAGTTACCAGGAGGAATCAGAGGGCGTGGACTGGCCTGTTCAGTCTCTGAACTTTCCCGCTCAGACACATCTTCCAACTTTTAAAAACTCCTTGTAAAGCTTTTAGCTGATTGAGTAGTTTCCAGCCAAATCACCAGGCTGCCCACTATCTTAATTTTAAATGAAGGTTATTATAATCTCCCTCCATCTTACAGTCTCCTATTAGAGGGTTTCAAATTCTGTAAAAGAAAAACTTGAAGTTCCAGGAAATACAAAAGTTTGCACCTCTTATTACCCTTCATGGCATTCTCAGAAATCTCCATTCTGTCCAAATCAGAAGCAGAGAGAGCCCATTCTCAGAGCTCCTGCCTCCCCGATCTTCACACAGTGAGTGTCCCCATGGTTGGCTCCAGAAAGGTGTTCTGGCCTCTCGCAGGTGAAGCTTAAACATCCGTCTCCAATTCTGCCACCCAGCGGGCTCAGGTCCCACAGCTCAGCTCAAGCAGCTCCCTGGGCTCAGGGTTCTTTTCCGGAAAACAAAAGGGCATTTGTAGGGAACAGGGGAAGGAGACATAACTAGAACCTCTGCAGTGAAGTTCTAGTCTCCTTTGAGTCTGACAGGACAAGACGAATTAATTAATAAGTAGAAATGAGAGCTGGGTATGGTGGCTCATGCCTGTAATCCCAGCACTCGGGAGGCAGAGGCAGGAAGATTTCTGTGAGTTCAAGGGTACTCTGGGCTATATAGTGAGTTCAGGACCAGCCTAAACTACAAAGTGAGACCCTGTCTCAAAAAAAGAAGAAATGAGGCTTAGAGAAGAAGGTAGGCTTGGGCCTGACCCATGCTACTCTGGGCAGCAAAGACGAAAGCCCCCAGCTTGTCACCCTTTTATTCAGTACATTGGGAGCAAGCAGTATAACAGGTCAGAGGGCAACAGTTTCATACATTGGGAGTAATAAATGTTACAGGTCACTCAGAAGGCAGCATGTCTGTACATCCTAGGAATTATGTAGGTGCAGGTGCTGGTGTCATCCTGCCCAGGAGCATCATAGCACCTTGGACCCCTGGGGTCTTTGTTGTTCCCAGAGGGAAGATAAAGAATCAAGTCCTCGGGTCTAGATATGTCATAGCTCAGCCCAAGCATAGTCCCAATTGTGCAATAGGATTGCTCCCAACAACCTTGCAATTCATCTCACAGACTTGTACTGGTGATTTGGATAGAGCCTTCTCCTTCACAGCACTACCTGGAATTGTGTCTGAAGACCAGCCTTTGGATGGCTTTTCCTTCCACTGGTCTCCAAGTTCCTCACCAGCCCCCCTACTCCCAGCTGCAACCATGTTTGGAGTGTTCAGCCCAACACTCCATTGCTTCAAGACCTGCTTCTGATGCACACACTCTGGCCCAAGCTCCTCGGACAGCTGCTTCCCTGGACAATAAGACCCTGTCCCCTGGGATGGCCTGTTTAGTATTTGACAACAGTGCTCATGTGCTTCCTGTGTCTACTCTTCTCCACACTGAACATCAACAGTCCCTTTAGCTCTCTTCAAAGGATGTGGTTCCCAGCGTGATAGCAGTCATTATCCAAGGCCTAGCTCAATATTGGGGTCCTGTTCAATGGGAGCCTGTTCTGATCTGGCCCTTTGGACTACTCGCGGACAGTCTTAGAAACCACCTGCTACAGTAAAACCTAATGTTTGAATTCTTCCTGTGTTAACTATGTAACATGGACAGTAAATTAAGGGACTTCCTCCGCACCAGTACACTTTCCAGAAACATGTAAATATTTCTCCTTCTCTTTGTGTGCCTGATAGCGCTCATCCCCTTGGGAAAACCATTGCTTTCATTCCTGCCTCGGTGTCCATTTTCAAATGCTGTGATGGTTTATGCTTTCATGAACTCTTGTCCTTAGAGGACTTTTTTCTCTTGCTAAGATAGTTTTATATGCCCCCTGGGACTAAAATGATAAGTGAGAACGAAAGAAAGAATCCTTTGTTATTTTACTGAATCATTCAATTTGATGGTATCCAGAAATACAAAACATTGCTGACATACTTTTGCTAGCTGTATTAGTCAGCGTTCGGTTTCTGTGACAAAATATCTGAGAACAACTTGAGAAGAAAAGACTTACATTGGTTCACAGTTTCAGAGAGTTTCAGTCCTGGATCAGAAACAACGTAGCAGATGGAGTAGTGGGAGAAAGCTGCTCACCCCAAGCAATAGGAGGCAAAGAAGAAATAGAAAATACAGTCCCCAAGATCACATTCCCCCAATCGACTCTGTTCAACTAGGTTCCACTACCTGCTCCGATCACAATCCAGTAGTGCCAGTGGGACCTTGAATGGATTAACCCACTTGAGGAAGAGAGAGCCCTCGTGATCCACTCATTTCCCAGGAAATCGGTCCCATGAGTTCGGGGGCACATTTCTGATCCAGACCAGAACACTAGCCTGCACTGATTAAGCTGCCATTGAAATGTGTGAGGTCAGCAGGGTCCCGTCCTCCTTCCCCCATACCCTATTTTTCCCTGTTTTTCAAGGAAGTAGCTTAGGACACCACCCCACCCCCACCCCCGCTAGTCTTACCTTGGATTCCCTCTGTGCCTCACAGAGGAATTAAGGATAAAACCTGAAAACTGAAAACTGAAACTCGCTCTCCTTATATTGTCAGCTACATTTAATATGACTCTGCAAGCCCAAAACAATAACAGCAGAAGAAAACATTGGAGCAGGAACAGGGCACACACAGAATTCATTTTTCCAAGCTGTATGTCAGTTTGGGAATATTATACATAGAATTCTATTTCTAATATGATGATTTGAAAGTACCCAAGTGCAATGAACCACACGGATCAGATCTGCTCGTTTCCAGCTCTGTTTTGCAGGAGCAAATAGTTAGGACCCAGGGCTTACATTTGCTAAGATTTCAAGAGGTAAATTCAGCCCTACGTTTCCTGAGAATCAAGTCACAGCCCCAACCCAATGGGGTGTCTAACAGGGTCATCCATTTTTCCGAAAGTTAATTTCAGCAGGACTTGTTTTGTTCAGCTCTGGAAAATCCTGTAACACAAGTGGTTCCCAGAGGCCAAGGACAGAGCAGTGGTACCCTCCAGACTTCCTGTCTTATGTCTGACCATCTGAAATTCCCAGAAAATGGAGGGAAGCCAGATGTGTGCTTTGCTCTCTGGGACCCCCCAAAGGAACATGCCTTCTCCTTTATATCAGCGTTTTCATACTTGTAAGTATACTATAAGATTATAAATAATCGTAAATTTTCTGTTTTCAGACTACCATTTAGGACTGAGAATAATAACTTCAACCTATTTAACATTCCCAGAAGCTTAGGAACCCTTGTAAATTGATATAAATAGGAATGTCATGGTTTATATTTTTGCAAAATAGTATGAGATAGGTGACATTTATTTTCATTGTTGTTTGGAGAAAAAACACTCAATTTTTTTTCTTAATCCTTAGAAAAACAATTCACAGTTTAGAGTATAGCAGGCACACAGTGAACAGAACAAAGAGCCTGCTTCTCCCAACCTCTTTGTCACGGAATTTGTGTCTGCCACAGGTCAAGAACTGTTTCAATTACACCTGCATATATTAGCCCTGCCTTTCTTCATAAGGAGAAAAGCATCTAGTAAGGACACGAAATTTCGTTAGCGTCTCTCTCTAGGGAATTAATAAAATGTTATAGTGCGCTCTGATATACATCAATTATGTACATGGATTTAATTCAGGTCATGCATCCTTGGAAGTCAACTGGTCAGAAAGACGCCACTCATCAGAAACTAGCCCGGAAAGGCAGGGACAGGGACGGACATGGAACCCAGATGCCAGAATCTCCATGTCGTGTGTCCCATCGATCAGATGGCCACTTTAGCACCCAGGAGGGACATTTCTTTGGTCATATTTGGCTTCTTTTGGGGGTGGGGGGATCTTGGCTTCTCTTATTATGGTTAGGGTTTTTCCACTTGTTTATTCCACTAGCCTCTTCAGGTTTCTTGTCCATACAACTACAGCCAGTTGGGAACAGTGGAAAACTGTCCTAATGAACCCACCCAGCTCTCCGGGCACCTTTGCATGTACCCAGGTGCAGGGGTGACAGGGGCAGCTGTGTGAGCCCACCAGCCCTGCCTGGCCTCCTTGGCACTGCCTTTCAGCTCTAGGAGTTTCTCTCTGAGGTGCCCTCGTGGCATTTGTCACAGATTCCCACATGTCACTCGCAATGCAGCCACCAAGTTAGAGCACGCAGAAAAGCACTTTAGTGCATTGCAAATGCAACCGCTGCCTCTCCCTAAAGCATCATTGTGTGTGTCTCGCTTTAGCTTAAAGGGTTTTTACCTGAGTTGTGGCAGAATCTTAAGTGGACCATTTTCCATATCCCACCTCCTGTGAATTGAAGGCATGAAAGGACTAATTGCTGCTTGGGAATTTAACCTCAGAAGTGAACATTCTCTTTCTAAATCTGCATGATGTAAGACAGATTTCCTCTATTAACATTCTGGCCAAGGCATCTCCATTGCTTTCAATTCCCAGCTTACTGTCTGCTTTCAGGAAGAGACCAGTCCTATCCACTTTACAGATTAACATGACTTAATTATAATAAATGTGCTAAAGTCACAGCTATACTGTACTATCATTTGTAAATGTTCTTAAGGAGCATAGAATCTTGCTGCAGACAAGAATCTGCTTTCTGTAATGGTGCTGGTCAAGCTTTGACGTCTGGTCACTGCATTTTTGGAAAACTGTGCCATTGTCTCAAGCTCTGATAATACATGGCCTTAAAGCAGTTCTTTTCTCTCTTTTTTTTTTTTTTTTTTTTTTTTTTGAGAGAGGGTCTTGCATTATAGTTCAGGATGGCTCTGAGCTCACTATGTAGCCCAGGCCAGCCTCAAACTCACAGCAGTCCCCCTGCCTCTGCCTCCCAAGTACTGGGATCATAGGCATGAGCCACCAAGCCCAGCACCGTGGTGTGTGGTACTGACTGCTGGTGGGCGTGAGTCACCATGGATGGCATTGTGGTATGTGGTTACCAAGGATGAAACTCAGGTCTTGCAAACTCAGATGGCAGAACCACTGAGTTAAATCCCTAGCCTAAAACAGTACAATTCTTAAATATCCAAAACATTGGAATTTTTATAAAGGTTTAGTTGTGGTCAAAGCCTTGAATTTGACCTTGAAATGAACCTCCATTTATCTATGAAGTGGGTATAATCCTGTCCCGCTCAGGAGGTTTGTGTCAGTTTTCCAGAACTAAAACAAATACCTGAGATGAGTCACATTGAGAGGAAGAAAGTTTCACTGTGGCTCGTGACTTCAGAGCTTTGAGTCTGTCGTCCCAGATTTTTACCTGCATTGCACAATAAACACAGCAAGAATGTGTGGCGAAGGTCTCCGGCAATCAGGAAGTAGAGAAAGAACGAAAGGGACAGGAGCTCCAACATCAAGGACACGCCCCCATGACCCAACTTCCTTCTACTGGTCCTTACCTCCTGAGGTCTAGCCACCTCCCAGCTGTGCCACAGGCTTGGCCCTAAATCTATAGCACATGGGCTTTGAGGAACGTACTGAGATGCTGTGTCCAAGCCCGTGATGTAGTGTCCCAGCAGACTGACCTGGGATACAGCAGAGGCCCTGGTACTGTTATTATTCCATAGTCTACATCGGACCCATCAAGGCCTAGAATCAAGAATATCCATTGCATGCTCAGCCCCCACAGGAACTAGACCTAAACAAGTGTTTAGGACAGAGATACGTCACCCAGATTTGGCAACACTAGTACGAGGATCCTCCTTCTGTGGCCTACTCACCTTTCAGGCAATGAACAACAGTTGATCGCTGAGGATTCCCCTTGTCATCCTGGGCTTTCCCCTGCCCACATCGCTGATATTTCTACCAATGTGCACAGCCCACAGGCCTTTGCCCAGAGACCCTGCTGCCACTGCTCCTTCTTGTGTCTTCAGCTCACCATCAGAACCCACTTCTGGGCTCCCCTCATGGGCCTGGTATCCCGCCCCTGCCTGAGCAAAGCCAGGGGAGTTCACAGGGCCTTCAGAGTGATGCCAGCATTGTTCAGAGCCATTGCCACTACTAGCATTAACTAATACTATCTCATCATCATAGACCTTGACTTTGCTGAAATGCAAACATCTTCTTTTTTTTTTTTTAGGTTTTTTGAGACAGGGTCTCTCTTTGTGGTTCAGGCTGGCCCTGAGTTCAGCCTCCAACTCACATCACAATCCTCCTGCCTCTGCCTCCCGAGTGCTGGGATTACAGGCGTGAGCCACCACGCCAGGCACTGTGGTATGTGGTACTGGTTGCTGCTGGGTGTGGGTCTCCACACCCAGTATTGTTATGTGGTTACTGGGGAATCGAACCCGGGCCCTTGCGCTTGCAAGACAGGCGCCGGAACCACTGAGCTAACTCCCCTGCCCGGAAATGCAAACATCTTAATGTGGCATTACAGGCCCTTTCCAGTCTACTCCTAGGCTCTGGCCCCATCAGACACCTACAGTTCCCCAAACATAACAGACCCCATTAAAAGTCAGCCTGGAAAAAAATGAGAATTAAGTTGTGTCTTATACTGGTACAAATCCCCATTATGGAGTGCAATCATGATGTGTATATTTAATGTACCAATAAAGATAATTAAAAAAAAAAAAAAAAAAGACAAAGAATTTCTACTTGATATACATAAAAAAAAAAAAAAAAAGTCAGCCTGGACTTCTGTTTCCTTCTGTCTCCAAAGCTACGTGCAGTGATCTCTTCTGGAACATGTTCCAGAATGCCAAACTTGCTTCTGTGATTGATTTAGAGACCTTTACCAAATGCTCAGTGTCCCACTGCTGGAAATGGTACTAGATAAGGGGTTTGGGTCAGGCAGCCTAGATCACCAGTGGATGGATACTTAGCATTTAAGAACCCTGCAACATTAGCTTCTGTTAGGTTCTAACAGTAGGAGTACAGTGTTTAAAACATGCACTAATGTAACTCTTAGGACATCCTGTAATCCCTACACTCTTGAGAAGTCCAAATGCCCCTGCCAGACTCACATGGAACTGAGTTCAGAAAGATATTGACTTGACAGATAAGGGAAGGGGTCATGAGGGCTTGAGTGTGCTGAGATTGAATTGGGAAAGCTTCCTGACTTCCAAATCCTCTACCAGATACGAGAAGAGATTCTGCAGTCCTCAGAATCCCACAGGGATTGGATTCAGAGAGGAAATAAGCAATAAGCGACAGGATTTCTTTTCTTTCTCTTTTATTCATAAAGAATTCTGAAGGAGAAAATTTAAAAATGATGTAACACAAGACAGAGGGCCAAGCAGGGGCTATGTTCAGTACCTCACTGTGGTGGTGAACGCCTGTTGTTGTGTTTTTCTTTTAAGACAAGAGATATTAATGGAGAGTTGTTTTTTCCAAACTAAATCCTCCATTTCCATGTTTAATGGCAGCGTTGGGACTTTGCAATAAATAGTTGGGCTTTGTGTTGTAGTCTGGCTCTGTGTCTCCAGAAGTTTCACCGTCAGGGTCCTATGGGGTCAGGGAGGATCAGAAAAGACCAAGAGAAAACAGCCATTGCTGTCAGTGTTCACGGTGTCTCAAGGAGCGAGAAGGTAACCGTGGACACGCTGTGCTTTGTGGAGCAGCCTTGTTCTCGGCCTCCGCGTTCTCGAGCAAGGCCAGGTTCTCCTACAGCTCAGTCCAGAGCCCTGAGGCTTGGTGAGCCGTCAACATTCCATCTGTAAGACCCTAGTCTCTGAAGCTGAACCCAACACACGCGACTCGGGCACAAGCGCCCTGGGCCAAGTCTGGTTTCCCACCTGAGGCCCTCGGATGGGAGCTGGTTTTTATTCTCCCTTTTCTTTGCTTCTAGAAACAGGGAAGATTGACCAGGAGATCCACAAATACAACACCCCTGGGTTCACGGGCTGCCTCTCCAGGGTCCAGTTCAACCACCTCGCTCCGCTCAAGGCTGCCTTGAGGCAGACCAACGCCTCCGCCCACGTGCACATCCAGGGCCAGCTGGTGGAGTCCAACTGCGGGGCCTCCCCACTGACGCTGTCCCCAATGTCGTCGGCCACCGATCCCTGGCACCTGGATCACCTGGATTCAGGTAAGATCCACAGCTGTCTTGAGCTGATGGCCACTGAACCAACAGGTGAGGTTCCACACACCTGGAATCCCAGCACTCAGGCTGAGGCATAGGAGGGCAAGTCCAAGGCCAGCATGATGAGCTTGAATTGGACTGGACTGCATAGCCAGGACTACACAGCCCGGTTCTGTCTCAGAAGAACAAAAACTAAAAACCTTTTAAGTAATTAAAACCTTAAAATGGGTTAATAGCAGGTTACGTTAATGATGATGTACCTAAACTGATACTTGCAACATATTTGTGGGTAATTCTAGCAGTGTGAGGAGAGAAGAGAATGAATGGAAGAGGAACGCATGAGCTGAGAGTTACTAGGGCCAAGCTTGGCATCTACAAAGTGCTCAGCAGTGACATTTGCTCCTTTTGCTCAGTGAAGAAGTCAGAGACAAGAATATAGACAAGAGGTAGCAGAGATCTAGCTCAGTGGTTCCAGCATCTGTCTGGCAAGTGCAAGGTCCTGAGTTCAATCCCCAGTAACCAAATAGCACAATGCTGGGCGTGGTATCTCATACCTGCCATCCCAGCACTCAGGAAGCAGAGTCAGGAGGATTGCTGTGAGTTTGAGGCTGAGCTCAGGACCAGCCTGAACTACAAAGCAAGACCCTGTCTCAAAAAAAAAAAGCATATAGACAAGGGGGCACATGCCTACAAACCCAGCTACTTGGGAGGCTGAGGCAGCAGGACCACAAGTTTGAGTCCAGCCAGGTCAACTTAGTAAGACTTTGTCTCAAAATCAGATTTTTAACAGGGGATGTAGCTCACTGCTTCCTTCTCCGTTCACTAAAAATAAAAAAGGATGGAAGGTGGGTAGAGCAATGGGAAAAAATGAGAATCAAGTCTTGTCATATACAAATTGTCAATGCTGAGTGTCATCATGATATGCATATAAAATGTATCTACTTCACAATTTTTTTAAAAAAGGACAGAAATCAGCAAATCATTAGCTCTTTGCTTACGTTAATGATGACATACCTAGAATGATACCTGCAACCCGATTGTGGATAATTCCATCAAGTCAAATCAACTTATAGCGACAGAGCCCATGCTCCTACTATTAGGATTTACCCAGGGTAATACAGAGAGAGACACACCATTTTTATGTGATTCATACTATAGATTTCCAGGTCTTTAAGAAGTGCACTGAAACAAACCAGCTTGGTGCAGGTGGCCCTGCTTCTGCAGGTGATGAATCAGGTAATTTGAAAACACAGGGTTCAAATGAAAGGCTACAGCTGCCAAATGCCAAATTAATTGTGTGAAAATTCAGCATCTCCATAGCCCAGAGTGTGCAGAGCCCATTAAGCTGTATTTCCACTCACAGCCCCACTGAACTGACCGTGAAGACTCAGGTAACCTCTCCAAGCCCCTGCTTTCCCCCATGATGTGAAGAAGTGGAGCGGAAGTCTAGAGGCGACCTCCACACCTAGCATGCAGTGGGTCTCAGCAGCGTGCAGTGCTGCCAATGCTAAAGGAAGAGAAAATGCAGGAGGCAGCCTGGCCCGGGACCTCAACGCCAACACCATACTGCCTCTGCCAGCAAATTCATCTCAGGCAGTATCCACAGCTTCCCTCTTCAGTCTCCCCACTGCTAAAGGGGGATGATAAGACCAAACTTGCCAAATTCTACGTGAGATAATATATTCAAAACACTTGGCAGCTCATGGAATTGTAACAGGTTTTTGAAAAGTTTAGCTGCAATACTATTAATAATACTCATGGTTTTGTAGTATTAGATACAATTTTCTACAAGGCTTGAATGCCCAGTAGAAACGTCTAGATCTTTCCAGCAGATTTCTAATTTATAACAATTTATCGTCAAAATATTGTGCTTCTTCTCTTCTAGTACTGAATGTTGAAATGAAGCCCTTTATACTGAGCTATGTTCCCAGCTTTTGGTATTTTATTTTGGGTCTCATTAAGTTGGTAAGCTCCCCAGGCTGGGCTTGACTTTGCCGTTCTCCTGCCTCAGCCTCCTAGAGTGCAGGAACTGCAAGCAAGTGCCACCCTGCCCAGCTAACCATGCACATTTGATTGTTTTAATCATGTCTCAGCCGTGCACAGTGTTCATCACTACAACATGCATGTTCATGCACACACACACACACACACAGGCACCACCAGAGCTGCACCTGATGCTTCAGCAGGCAGAACCAGCCCTTTGTCAGAGCAGCCAATCTGCATGCACACCACCCACTTCCCTCCCCCTCCAACACAGGGTCCTTGAGGGCTCCAGGCACAAAGCGTCCCGCCCCTGTCAGGAGTGCTGTCTGGAGCAGAGCAGGCTGGGCCCTCCTCACAGGCGGGCTGAACAAAGCCAAGCACTCCTGCTGAGCAGAGAAAGCAAGCAAAGAGCAAGACACAAAAGCAGGAAAGCCTGCAGAGATGATTTCCCAGATAAACCTTGCATGTGTGAGTGCCTACATTGAGCAAGGGCCTGTGGACTGCGTAAGTGCAGGAAGCCATGTGCTGGGTGGTCTCAGTACAGTGCAGGTGCCGAAACAGCTGAGTTCAAAACCATCTAAAAGGCTAGGGATTTAGCTCAGTGGCACCACTCCTGCCTTGCAAGTGCAAGGCCTTGAGCTCAATCCCTGTAAAAATAAATAAAAACAGACAAAAAAAAAATAAAATCTAGACCTTGAACCCATAGAGATGACACATGTCTGTAATCCCAGCACTCTGAGAGGCTGAGGCAGCAAGATACAAGTGGTGAGCACAGCTTGGGGAACTTAATGATTTAGAGAGACTCTCTCTCAAAATGAGAAATTTAAAAAGAGCCCGAAGACATAGCACAGAGAAAGGCCCTTGCTTCAATCCTCAATACCACCAAAAACAAAGGGTCTATGTGAGCTCACATTCAATTAGGATTTAATCAACTAATTGTTTTAAGATCTGAAGGAACAATTATAAGGTTCAGTTTTAGTCCCTGTACTTTTTAATCATGTTTTATACATTAGTTCATGAAATGTATGCATTTTTCAAAAATATTTCTGTCTGTGATCAGCATTCAAATCAGATTCCATGGCCCAGATCTAAAGGTGGCCCATGCCATGAACATGACTGCTGTTTTCAGGAAACTTCCTGCTTGCAGTGGGGCAGAGTTCTTCCCCAGGGCCTTTCCGGGGCAGCCGTCCAATCACCAACCATTTCTGTAGCTGGGGAGCTCTGTCTCTGGAGCTCTGCTAGAAGGACAGGAGCGCATTACAAACTGTGAGGCAGAAAGCTCACTTAAACGACATGATTCAGTCTCTTTTAGGTAATAGGAGCCCGAGAGGGAGTTGAGGGTGAAAGGCCGGGCAGAGACAGAGCACAAACATGGACCTGTGGGAAGTTACTTAACACAGTGGCTCCTAGTCAGGAAGGAGAAACTTCTCCTATCCTTTCTCAGAGTTGGGGTGTGGAAGGCACCTGAGATGCTGTGTGAAAAAACAGCAGGAGAATCTAACAGAGGCGCATGCCACCAGGCCTGAGATTTTTATATTTGCTTTTAATGTGAGGGGTCCAGAAATGTCACAGTGGTTCTGCCGTCCCCCATCCTCAGTTCTGAGGATGGCATTGTAGTGTTATTCCACAGGGTCCACCACACTTGACGTTGCAGTTCTTCCAAATACAAATGGCAAATGTAGTACTTCAAGCGGACTTAAAGACAATGTTCTTTAAGACACAATAGGTGGTTAGATCATCCAGTGGTTACCTGTAGTTCATGGAGCTTGCAAGGTGGAAAGTTAGTGCTCTACTTCGGATTCACTGCCCAGCTGCAATGTGGCCTCAGAGAATTATGATAAGACCATGACGCCCCACCCCAGAGGCCTGCAAATTAACCTGAGAAAAGAATAACTAAACCAGACCTGAAGTGCACAGCTGTAATCTCAGCACTCAGGAGGATAAGACAGGAGGATCACCTTGATTTCAGGTCCAGCCTGGGCTACACAGTGAGCTCAAGGCCAACGTGAACTGCACAGTGAGACCCTGTCTCAAAAATAAAAAGGAATAACAAGAGAAAACTTTTTGTAGTATTCATGATCAAACTTAGGCCTGTGCACCTCCAAGGTAAGAGCAATACCACTTGAGCTTAATCTCCTGCCCTAAAAACTCTTTATTTGTATACATGCAGGTACTAATAAAAGAAGCAATTGAAATGGTTAAAACTAACAGTTTATGTGTCTGATGTATAGAGGAAAATGAAGTTAGAGGAGAAAAACCCTGTATAAGAATATAGGGGTTTGCAGAGCAAAAGAGAGACTCGTAGTTTATCGTATATAAAGCTTACTCTGGTCTTCTAGGAGAAAAAAATTACTCCAAAAGGGAAGTAGGGCAGAAATCTCTGCCTTTCGTTAGACAATGGAAGCTTAATAAATTCTTCCTGCATCTGTCACACCCTAAATACCTTCCGTTTAAGTCATTTTCACACCACCTTTGGGCTTCTAAGTGGGGCCTCCCCACAACACTCTGGTTGTTGTTGCTATTATTGTTAAATGACCTGAGTTGTGTGTTTTCAGATTTTGGGGGGTCTTTTTGCCCTCTATACTTGGTATATAACTTTGTGGCCTCTTTTGTTGGATAGAGCTTTATATATAGGGCTTAGCATTTTTTATTTTTATTAGTGCCTGTTTGTAGTACATAATAATTCCATTTCTCATGGGGTATTGTTACAGGTATATAACACATCTTCATTTCTTTTTTTTTTTTTAGGTTTTTTGAGACAGGGTCTCGCTTTTTTGTGGTTCAGGCTGGCCCTGAGCTCAGCCTCAAACTCACATCACAATCCTCCTGCCTCTGCCTCCTGAGTGCTGGGATTACAGGCGTGAGCCACCACGCCCGGCACTGTGGTATGTGGTACTGGTTGCTGCTGGGTGTGGGTCTCCACACCAGTATTGTTATGTGGTTACCGGGGAATCGAACCCGGGCCCTTGCGCTTGCAAGACAGGCGCTGGAACCACTGAGCTAACTCCCCGGCCCCACATCTTCATTTCTTTCTTCACCCCTTTTCCTCTTCTCTCTGGTCCCCATCTCTTTCCTTCCTACAAAGATCTATCTCGCTACTTCTGATTACATAACCTTTATTTTTCTCTTACTTATATTTTATGTTTCTCATATAAGAGAAATCATGCAATATTTAAGCTTGTGTATC
This sequence comes from Petromus typicus, assembly GCA_004026965.1. NCBI lineage: Eukaryota > Metazoa > Chordata > Mammalia > Rodentia > Petromuridae > Petromus > Petromus typicus. The sequence goes on along the minus strand of PVIR01003698.1, from coordinate 5,455 downwards.
TGATTTATTTCACTGAGCATTATGATCTCAAGGTGCATTCCCTACAAATGACTCAAGCTGTGTAAATACCACACGTTCTTTATCCATTCATCAGTCAATAGGTGTCTTTAATCCTTCGTATTCTGGTTTCCCTGAGCTTACATTCATCATCCTGAGTTTCACGTGTCCCAGGTAATCTCTCATATTTGAGCATGAGGAATAAGACTCCTGTCTCTCACATATCAAAAACAAAGCATGCACACAAAAATCCCATTACCTCCTCTAAATAATGTGAGTTCCCTGCCAGGTTAGGACAGGAAGAGAAGAGAAGGGAGATTTCTGTCCTGACTCGAGCTGCGGGCACTGGGAAGTAGAATATTTCACTGAGTTCCCTGGAAAGCAGAAATCTGTTAGAAGTGAAAGACGTGGGGCCCCACCCAAGCCGCTGAATGCCATGTGCATTGTATAGCAGGATCCCCAGGTGACCAGCTGAGCATGTCAAAGGCTGAAAGCACTAAGCTAGTGCTAATCTCCATTTCAGAGCCACTTTAGAGTCACCCAGGGAGCCTTTAAAAGCTGTGCACCTTGGAGCTATTAAGCCAGCCCCTGGGAGTGAGATGCTCAGATCTGCACATAATACCTCCCCAAGTGGGGATTCCAGGTGCACCAAGGACGACTGTCACTCACCACAGGAGAGGGGCCCCTTTGGAAGGGAGGCTGGGGAAAGAAAAAATGAAAAGCCCCCAAGAATGCAAAGAGGAAAAAAAATTAGTCTGTGGAAAACAATTAGTCTGTGGAAGCCTTTAGGAGTTGAAATGACAAATAAATTGGCTGTAGCCAGAGCGTGGAAAATGTCGGCCTCCTTGACCATCTCAGGCGGAAGCTGTCTTGGAGAACAGGATTTTATTGAATTCCCCTACCCGATCTGACTATTTGCACTTGGAAAAGCAACTTGAAACAAACAAAAGAATCTGCGGAGGGACTTGCCCAGACCAAGAGGCTCCCGCGGCAGGACATCAACAGGCCAGGTGCCATGTCCAGGAAAGCGCCTCCGCTACAGGAAGGTGTTCAGATATGACTCCATGTTTAGAATCTACTGCAAACTTAACTTGAAGACAATCAGAATGAAGTGCGTGTATTTCTGTAAATAGACTCCATGCCTCAGAGTGTGCTTAGGGATCAAGGGCTCTTGGTGATCAGCCAGGGATAGATCCCCAATTCCTACTTTGGACAAGACGTTTATTTTGTAGAAACCCACTCTAGGAATGGAAATCACAAGTTAAGACATCTCCCCTAAGTTCTTGTGAACTTTCTGCTCTGGACAAGGAGTGAAGGCTGTGGTGTGGTGAGTGAAAAACAACAACAACAACAACAAAAAAAACAGCACGACAAAGTGTAAGAAGATCACCGGGAACCAGTGTTGAGTGATAAGATATATATTTTTATAAGAGAAACTGATAAACACAACTTGTCATCATCGTGATTTAAATAAATTAGACTTTATACCCATCTTACACCAATCTTTACACCAATCTTACACTGTTAGAAACATCCAGCTGATCTGGTCTGCTGCCTCAGTTTCCTCTTTTGAGAATAAATATGGTCTGCTTTAAGTGCCGTCATTATTTGGCCCCTAGGGATATGTTTGTAACAGCAGTTAACAGGTAGAAAAGCAATGCCTCGGACTGAATTCTGCTTTCTTTTAAGAGTCGCAAAAAACCCGACACTGGCTGTGATCCCCTCCCAGAATTAGAGGCTCTGGTTTCTTTCTCACTGTCAAATCTGGACAATCCATGTCTTTGGCATAGGACGGACCTGCCGGCAGGACAACAGCTGCAAGATTCCAGGCAAAGCCAAACAAATGCCAGAGGGGAAGACACTGAGAGGCTGATGCCACCCTTTCCACACTAAGGAGCAGCTCCAGACCGTGCCCTGAGCTGTTCCTCAGCACGCTCATGTGGAGGACGCATCAGACCAGAGGCCCACATGCGGTCTCTTTCTAAATTCCACAGGATAGACCAGGCCCTTGAGGAGGTGAAGCACCATTTCCCACGGACTCCTAGTTATGAAGGACTCCTGGTTCCTCTGTCACTTCAGTGCACCCAGGTAGCACTCAGTGCGTACACTTGGCACAGGTAGTTCTCAGCACAGGTACAACTCATTACGGTTCCCTGGGTGTGTGACATGCATTTCACCCAAGGGAGACCTCGGGGATTCAGCTGTGGGAGTTGCTGGCCTGAGAATCCATCTTAACCTGGAGCCACCTGGCATCAGCCTTAAGGCTAACCTGCTTCCCTTCACTGGACTGAACGCTGGTGGTACCAGCAGATCTAATCACTTTGATCTGAATGCAGAAGGCACCACTAATAAAACTAATGAGGCTATAAATGGACCAAAATCTAGTTATTGCTTGAATGTGAATAATTACTGCTCACATATAAATATTAATACTGTTCACACAAGTCTCCCAGTGGGACAGTCATGCATGTACCACCAGTGGTTCAAGCCTGCAGGTCAATTGAATTCAAATCGGAGACATATGAATACAGCCTCGTTGTGAAGGTGTTAAGAGGAGCCCTTACTGGGAATCCTCGGCCCCTCATAGGGGCCCAGGTGGGAGGCAGAAAGTTAAGAAGCAGGAGCAGAGCGGAAGGTAATCAATCCTTCTTTCTTGGGCCCAGGTGCAAGGTCAGAGGCCATCAGGAGCCCAGGTGGAAGATCCAAAGACGGATTTGTCCAGCAGATTCACTTGGTTCCCATAGTTACAATTAGCCAGTCAATAAACAAATCAGCCCTCTTAGAATGTGAGTCTCCCATATCAAGGGGAACTCAGTGGAACACGCCATTGGCGTCACCCCACGGAACAGTCCGCTCTCCTCTTAGGCGCTAGGCATCTGTTTAAGCACCGTGGACAAAACTGAAGTTTCACTCACCACACCACAGCCTTCACTCCTAGCAGTAGTGCATTTGCTCTCTGAAGGCAGCTTAACTCTACTGCTGTGATTTTCAGTGAGTCAATTTCATGTCTGTATTCCAATTTTCCTTTCCACCATCTGAGGAGAAAATATTTTTATATCTTCATGTGCAAAAGATTTATGGATATGATGAACATTTAAAAATCACATCTATCTATTCAGCTGCCTTCATAAATACAAGCTGGTAGTTTGGCTTTCTTTAACACCTGCAAGTGCTCCAGAATATTCTTTGCAGCCTTCTGATTACATCGTTATCACTAAGAAGGCCTCCTTTCTCATCTTCACGCTGAGATTCCATGATTAATTCACTTTGTCTCCTGTGATAATCTTATTACTGTATTTGTCTTTTTTCCTCTTCAGTAACCAACAGAGTACACACTTATTCAAGCATAACTAAAAAATATTACCCTCCTAGGTTAATGTACATATTGTTGAAAATGATCCAGTTTCTGCTTTTTCTGAAAAGGCAGCAAGAGTATTTGTGTATCTGAAATGCACAACATATTAGGGTTATAGATTTTGGATGTCTGTTGTATATCTCATCTTTTGTTTCTACAGTACAGCTGTGCTAAATAGCTTTGTACATACAGTCTGAGGAATCAAAGGACATTTGTATTTTTACTTTTGATATTATTCACAATAAACCACCCTCCAATAATATATTCACATGGACAGTCCAACATCCAAGGATCCTTATATGCACACTCTCAAAAATCAGTGTATTGTATTGTTTGAAAAATAAAATTTGTTGCTTAATTCATTTTTCTTTCATCATAAGTGAGTTAGGTATCTTTGCATATTTATATACATGATATATCTATGTATATCATGATATACAAATATACATTATATATAGAGATATATCTATACATCACTATATAAATATACATTTTATATATGTAATATATATAATATATATATATAATTTTTTTGAGATAGGGTTTCATTTTCTGTAGTTCAGGCTGGCCCTGAGCTCAGCCTTGAACTCCAGCAATTCTCCTGCCTTTGCCTCCTATGTGCTACAGTTACAGGCATGAGCCACCACACCCAGCACTGTTGTATGTTATTACCAGAGATCAAGCTCATGCCCTTCCACTTGCAAGGCAGGCGCTAGAACCACTGAGCTAAACCCCCGGCCAATGATTTTTTTTTAAATCTTTATTGGTACATTACATAAACGCATCATGATTGCACTCCATAATGGGAATTTGTACCAGTATAAGACACAACTTAATTCTCATTTTTTCCCATAGCCCTACCCTCCACCACCCCCCCATATACATAAAATTTGTTTCCTTTCTTTTTTGTTACAATCTCATCATTTTTCCCCCTTCTCCCTATTTTACATTGAGCATTTTCTATTTCACCATATATAACATACAATTCTAGGACTCATTTATATCTTCATTTTCTCATACCAGAGAAAAGATGCAGTATGTACCTATCTGTGCTCTATTTATTTCACGTATGAGGATATCCTCAAGGTATGTCCATTTAAGTAGAAGTGATTCAAACTTATCATTTTTTATGGTACAGTAATACTCCATTCTGTAGAAGAACCACAGCTTTTTTATCCAGTTTCCAGTTGATAGACATTTGGGTTGTTTCCAAGACATAGCAATCACAAATTGGGCTGCTATAAACATGGGTGCACATATGTCACTGTGATATGAGTCTTTTAATTCTTGTGTGTATATACTTAGCAGGGCGATGGCCAGGTCAAATGGGACCTCCAATCCTAGCTTTCTGAGGAATCTCCAAACTGATCTCCACAGGGGTTGTAAGAGTCTACAGTCCCACCAACAGTGGAGAAGCATTCCTTCTTCTCTGCAGCCTCGCCAACATTTGCTGTTTGCTAAATCTGAAATGGCAGCCATTCTATGTGGAGTGAGATGAAATCTCAATGTTGTTTTCATCTGCATCTCTTGAATGACTAATGATGTTGAGCATTTCTTCATATGCTTCTTAGCTGCTCTTATTTCTTCCTCTGAAAAATATCTGTTCATTTCAGATGCCCATTTTTGAATTGGGTCATTAAATTTGGGTGGGCTGATTTTTTTGAGCTCTTTATATATTCTAGATAGTAGCCCTTTGTCTGAGGAACAGCTGGTAAAGATTTTTTTCCCACATTGTTGGTTGCCTTTTTGCTCTGTTGGTGGTTTCCTTTGCTGTGCAGAAGCTTTTTAAAAGAATGAGGTCCTATTTGTTGATTTCTTCAGCCAATTCCTGTGCTATAGAAGTTTTGTTCATGAAGTCTTTCCCTAAGCCAGTGTCTTCGAGAGTTTTACCTAACCTGTTTTGCAACAGGTTTAGAGTGTCTGTTTTAATATTTAGGTCTCTTATCCACTTTGATTTTAGCTTGGTACACGGTGAAAGAGTTAGATCTAGTTTTAGTCTTTGGCAAGTTAAAGCCCAGTTTTTCCAGCACCATTTGTTAAAGAGGCTATCTTTCCTCCATTGAGGATTTGTGGCTCCTTTGTTAAAGATGAGGTGGCTCAGTG
>PVIR01003697.1:64577-86142 GCA_004026965.1 Petromus typicus | reverse complement strand
CCCGCTGCTAACCTCAGTCCCTGGGCGCTCCTCCGGCGTGGGCCTGGAGACAAGCAAACTCCAAACCCGGCGCAGATTCAGTGACGCAGACTCGGTGCCGCAGTCACCACCTCCCGAGCCGCCCGCTGCTAACCTCAGTCCTCAATATATGTATATATTGACTTTGGATTCTTTTTATTTTGAAATGAATTTGTATTATTTATTCACATGTCACTACCTCCTCTCTCTCTCTCTCCCCCTTCCCCCATTTCTCTTTCTCTTCTCACTTTCCTCCAATTTTCTGTCAGCAAGAAATGCCAAAAAATGAACATAGCAGTTCATTCTAAATTATGACTTTATAACATTTCTGTGAAATGGAGAGCATCACCTATAAGTCCATTTTAAAATTTAAGGCTAAATTTATTTATTTTCTTTTTTTAGTTATTAACGCATGTTTGAGGTACATAATGTTAACATTTTTTTCTAGGTGTTTGATACATGTACATAATATATTGCAATTCTTTTTTTTCCTCTCCTTTGATTCTGTCCCTTCCCTGTAACCCATTTCTCTACGCTTTGACCATGTCTGGTTTTTTCTCAAGAAAATGAAAGGCCTCTGAAGTACAAATTATAATTTAAGCTGTTTATTCTAGCTTTATAAAATTTATGTCATGCAAGAAATAGTGTGATGTTGCCTTCTATTAGAACTGTTTCTTAATCTACAGCTGCATCTAGTCAGACCAACTCTATTTTAAAATTCTTTGATGGATTTTAAGCAGTGGTGTGCTTAGATTTGGTCATGCCTGTAACCATGGTAACGACAGACCTCAAAGACTGTGTGTGAAGGAAGTCCAGCTGTCATGACTTCTTGGGCACATCACCACCAGCCCCTCCAACTTGCCCCTGCTGGGGTGAGAAAGATGCATCAATCGTGGCCTCCAGTGGTGAGGAGATTGGAGGCACTGGCTGTATTCTTGTAGATATGGAAACCCAGGAACTTTATTGTGAGACGTAGCTTAGCATCAAGTAGAATATTTTCATTTGTTGTAAATGGGTGGAATTAAATTTAAATTACACACAAAGAGAGCAAAACAGCAATGAGAAATTTCTTGGAATGAAAACAAGAAAGTTAATTTTAAATGTTGAAATACATTTCCAAGCTGAAGAAAATATGTTTCACAGAGTTCTGAATGTATCTAAAAGTATGGGTATACATTTTTCACATGGACAATTAAAACCAATTTTAATTAGTGTACATACAGCAAAAATCAGTTTTTGAGGGTGGACTGTCTAATGAGTTGTTACAAATATAGACAGTGAACATCAACATAGTCAAGGGGAAGATTTCACAATTCCAGGAACTCCCATCCTTGACCCTTGTTCATTTATGTCGTTACTTTTTTCTGCTCCTAAAAATCATTTAAATGATGTGCTTTTCTACAGAGCAAACACATCTGAAGGAATCAATGTTGTTTTTATATCAGTTCTTCCCTATATCCTGTTACTTTCATGTGTTTCTTGCATAGCTATGCCTCAATTTGTTATTCAAATTGAAAAGTAGAGAATATCTGGGTGGTGTGTACTTTATTGAGAGTATACATGCAGGTGTGGTATACATTTATTCACAGTTAATGAACTTTCAGATCTTAGGTCAATAGCTGAGTACAGTGTGTACCGTCAGATTGCCATCAGCCAGGTAAGAGAGTTTTAACTTTTCAGCATACTGTCATCAGTAAAGGGCATGATTGTGTATAGATATTCTCACAAAGCCTCATGCCATTTTTCAGAAGAGTATGGATGTAAGGTATATATGTGATACTGTGACGAACTGTGAGATGCTGGGATTGCAGGTTTTGCACCCTGGGTCCAGGAAGCACTGTCAAAAGTACAGATAGCCTCAGTGGAATATAAAGGCAGGGCTGGTTCTGCTTGCTTCTTTGCTGTCTCCTGTTTAGTTGGGTATTCATATGTCATGGTAATTTTTCTATGGAATTTTAATGAAAATAAATGGAAAATATCTTTTAGATTTTTTTTTTAGGAAATTGAATTTGTTCAGGAATACATGCTTGAGAAGAAATACATTATCACTCCTCACTGGGAATTTGTACCGGTACATGATTTTTTCTGTTTGTTTGTTTTGTTTTTTTTGTTTTTTTACTTTTTTAATCTTTATTGGTACATTATATATATGCATCAGGATTGCACTCAATAATGGGAATTTGTACCAGTGTAAGACACAACATAATTCTCATATTTTCCCATAGCCCTACCCACCCTACCGCCCCCCCATATACATAAAATTTGTTTCTTTACTTTTCTGTTACAATCTCATCATTTTTCTCCCTTCTCCCTATTTTACATTGAGCATTTTCTATTCCACAATATATAACATACAATTTTAGGACTCATTTACATCTTTATTTTCTCATATCAGAGAAAAGATGTGATATGTACCTATCTGTGCCCTACTTATTTCACTCATGAGGATATTCTCAAGGTATGTCCATTTAAGTAGAAATGATTCAAACTTATCATTTTTTATGGCAGAGTAATACTCCATTCTGTACAAGAACCACAGCTTTTTTATCCAGTCTCCAGTTGATGGACACTTGGGTTGTTTCCAAGAGGTAGCAATCATAAATTGGGCTGCTATAAACATGGGTGAACATATGTCACTGTGATATCAGTCTTTTAATTCTTTCGTGTTTATAACTAGCAGGGCAATGGCTGGGTCAAATGGGACCTCCAATCCTAGCTTTTTGAGGAATCTCCAAACTGATCTCCACAGGGGTTGTACGAGTCTACAGTCCCGCCAACAGTGGAAAAGGGTTCCTTCTTCTATGTAGCCTCACCAACATTTGCTGTTGGCTGATTCTGAAATGGTAGCCATTCTATGTGGAGTTAGACATAATCTCCATGTTGTTTTCATCTGCATCTCTCGAATGAACAATGATTTTGAGCATTTCTTCAGATGCTTCTTAGGGTCTCTTAATTTTTCCTCTGAAAAATATCTGTTCATTTCAGGTGACCATTTTTGAATTGGGTCTTTAGGTTTGGGTGGGCTAATTTTTTTGAGCTCTTTATATATTCTGCATAGTAGCCCTTTGAGGAACAGCTGGTAAAGATTTTTTCCACATTAGTGGTTGCCTTTTTACACTGTTGGTGGTTCCCTTTGCTGTGCAGAGCTTTTTAAAAGAATGAGGTCCCGTTTGTTCATTTCTTCAGCGAATTCATGTGCTATAGAAGTTTTGTTCATGAAGTCTTTCCCTAAGCCAATGTCTTCAAGAGTTTTACCTAACCTTTTTTTACAGTAGGTTTAGAGTGTCTGTTTTAATATTGAGGTCTCTTATCCACCTTGATTTCAGCTTGGTACACGGTGAAAGAGTTAGATCTAGTTTTAGCCTTTGGCAAGTTAAAGCCCCATTTTTCCAGCACCATTTGTTAAAGAGGCTATCTTTCCTCCATTGAGGATTTTTGGCTCGTTTGTCAAAGATGAGGTGGCTCAGTGTATCTGGAGTAGTTTTTGGATCTTCTACTCTACTCCATTGATCCTCGCATATGTTACATTGCCAGTACCATGCAGTTTTTATCACAGTGGCTTTATAGTATAGTTTCAGGTTCAGTTTCAAAGTAGGTGTTTATTATCCTCTGGACTTCCTCTGGATCGGTAATAATTTCTCTGTTCTCATTCCTAATAGCATAGATATGATCCTTTCCCTTCCTTTGCTTAATGAGGTTGGCTAAGGGTCTATCAATTTTGTTTATTCTCTCAAAGAACCAACTTTTTGATTCATTGATTTTTTTAACCATTCTCTTGGTTTGTATTGCATTAATTTCTGCCCTGATCCTCATAATTTCTTGCCTAGTGCGAGCTTTGGGTTTGTTTTGCTCTTCTATTTCTAGTCACTTGAGGTTCTGCATTAAGTTGTTTATATCCCCCACCATGTCCCTGTTGCTTCAAATTGCTTTGTGTATTCTAGGTCTTTTGTGGTTCCAGATGAAAGTTTGGATTTTTTTTTCTAGCTCTGTAAAATATGCTGTTGTGATTTCAATCGGGATTGCATTGAATGTGTAGAGTAGTTTTGGGAGTATAGCCATTTTGACAATATTGAGTCTTCCTACCCAGGAGTAAGGTATGTCTTTCCATTTTTTGATATCATCTTCTATCTCCTTTTTCAGAGTGCTATAGTTTTCAGAGTAGAGGTCTTTCACCTCCTTTGTTAGATTGATTCCTAGGTATTTTATTTTTGGGGGTGCTATTGTGAAAGGGACTGACTCACCAATTTCTATCTCAGTGGGTCTACTGTTTGTGTATGCGAACGCTACTGATTTTTGAACATTGACCTTGTAACCAGCTACATGGCTAAAATTGGCGATTAGGTCCAGCAGTTTTTTAATTGAGTTTTTACGATCCTCTAGAGTATCATGTCATCAGCAAATAATGACAATTTAACTTCTTCTTTTCCAATCTTTATTCCTTTTATTTCTTTCTCTTGCCTAATTGCTATGGCTAATATTTCCAGAACTATATTGAACAGAAGTGGTGAGAGAGGACATTCTTGTCTTGTTCCTGATCTTAGTGTGAAAGGTTTCAATTTTTGACCATTTAGTATGATACTGGCTGAAGGTTTCTTGTAGATAGCTTTTATTAGTTTGAGATACAGACCATCTATTTCAATCTTCTGTAGAGTTTTGAACATAAATGGGTGTTGTATTTTGTCAAACGCTTTTTCTGCATCAAGTGAGATGACCATATGATTTTTGTCCTTAAGCCCGTTAATATAGTGTATAACACTGATTGATTTACGTATGTTGAACCATCCTTGCATCCATGGGATGAATCCAACTTGGTCAGGGTGTATAATCTTTTTGATGATTTGCTGTATTCTGTTTGTCAGGATCTTATTGAGGATTTTTGCATCGATATTAATTAGAGATATTGGCCTGTAGTTCTCTTTTTTGGTTGGGTCTTTCTCTGCTTTCAGAATCAGGGTAATTGTTGCTTCCGGGATTGTGTTTGGGAGTAATGCTTTCCTTTCAATTTCAATGAAGAGTTTCAGAAGTAGAGGTACTAACTCTTCTTTAAAAGTTTTATAGAATTCAACAGTAAAACCGTGAGGTCCAGGGCTTTTTTTTTGTTGGCAAGTTTTGAATTACATTTTCAATTTCACAGATTGTTATTGGGGCATTTAACATTTCTATATCTTCTTTTTCGTCTTTTGGAGCTCATATATGTTTAGAAATCTATCCATTTCTTCTACATTTTCCATTTTATTGAAGTGTAAATTTTCAAAGTAGGTGTTTATTATCCTCTGGACTTCCTCTGGATCGGTAATAATTTCTCTGTTCTCATTCCTAATAGCATAGATATGATCCTTTCCCTTCCTTTGCTTAATGAGGTTGGCTAAGAGTCTATCAATTTTGTTTATTCTCTCAAAGAACCAACTTTTTGATTCATTGATTTTTTGAACCATTCTCTTGGTTTGTATTGCATTAATTTCTGCCCTGATCCTCATAATTTCTTGCCTAGTGCGAGCTTTGGGTTTGTTTTGCTCTTCTATTTCTAGTCACTTGAGTTTCTGCATTAAGTTGTTTATTTGAGCTTGCTCCATTTTCTGGATGTAGGCTTTCACTGCTATGAATTTTCCTTGTAGAACTGCTTTCATTGTGTCCCATATATTTCTGTATGTTGTACTGGGGTTATCGTTTAGTTGTAAGAACTGCTCAATTTCTTCTCTGATTTCTTCTGTGACCCATTGGTTAGTCACCAGAATGAGTGTTGTTCAGTTTCCATGTGTTTGTGAAGATCCTGGGCTTCCCTTTGCTATTCAGCTCCAATTTCAGGGCACTATGGTCTGGCAGTATACAAGGGATAACTTCAATCCCTGTATATTTTCTTAAACCTGTTCTATGAAAGAGCACATGGTCTGTTTTGGAGAATGATCCATGAGCAGCTGAGAAGAATATAAATTCTGACTTTGTGGGTTGAAACACTATGTAGGCAGCTATTAAGTCCATTTGCTGAAGAGTCTGGTTGAGCTTAAGGATTTCCTTAGTGACTTTTTGTCCAGTCTATCTGTCTCTTTGTGACAGTGGGGTATTGATGTCCTCTACTATTATTGTATTGGAGTTTATCTGGTTTTTCAAGTATGTTAATAATTGTTTTATATAGTTGGGTCCATTAGAATTTGAAGCATAGATATTTAAGACTGTAATTTCTGCCTCTTGGATTTTTCCCTGAACTAAAAGGTAGTGTCCATCTTTATCCCTCTTTATCAGTTTTGGCTTGAAATCTATTTTGTCTGCAAATTAAAGCACCACTCCTGCTTTCTTGCTGTTTCCTGTCACATGGAGTATTGTTTTCCATCCCTTTACTTTTAGTCCATGGGTTTCTTTCTGAATTAGGTGTATTTTTTGTATGCTGCAGATCATAGGATCTTGCTTTTTTATCCACTTTGCCAGTCTGTATTTCTTGATTGGCACATTGAGTCCATTGACATTAATGGTTATGACTGATATAGGTAAACTTAGTGCTGCCATATTTTCCTGTTCTTGGCTGTGTTATTCTACTTTTGCCTTTTCCCCTTCAGTTTCTTGTTTAGTCCCATGAGTTGACTCAGTTAGGTCTCAGGGATTTGTAACTTTCCTTATTTTTCTCCAAGATATTCTTTAAAATGTTTTGGAGCACAGGTTTTGTATTTGTGAATTTTTTCAGGTGTTCTTTGTCATGAAAGTATCTTATTTCCCCATCCCCATTGAAGGATAGTTTTGCAGGATACATCAGTCTGAATTGGAAGTTGTTTTCCTTTAGGGCTTGGAAGACTTCACTCCAGGCTCTTCTTGCATTGAGTGTTTGAGTTGAGACATCCGCTGTGATCCTGACAGGCTTCCCTTGGAATGTAACTGTTTTTTTGTTTGTTTGTTTGTTTGTTTGTTTGTTTTTTGTTTTTTGTTTTTTTCCTCTGGCTGCTTTCAGTATTTCATTCTTTTTTTGGATATCTGGGACTTTTATGATGATATGCCTAGGTGTAGATTTTTTGATGTCATGATTATGTGGTGTTCTGTATGCTTCATCTATTTGGATGTCCAATTCTTTTCCATTTCCTGTGAAGTTTTCTGCCATTATCTCTGTGAATAGCTTTTTGATGTCTTTAGCATTGTCTCCTGCTTCCTCAGTGACTCCAATCAATCTTATGTTATTCTTCTTTGAATCATCTAGAAGCTGTTGGATTGACTTTTCATTACCGCTTGCTTTTTTCCATAAATTATGCCTTTCCAGTTCATTGGTTGAGATCCTGTCTTCTAGATCTGAAATTCGGTCTTCTTCCAAATTCATTCAATTGTGCAAACTTTCATTTTCTGTCTTAATATCCTGGACTTCTGCTTGTAGGTGTTTAAAAGTTTCCAGTGTTTTTACTCTCTTTGATTCTATCAACTCCATGATTTCCTCTTTAGCTTTATTAATCATCATATCGACAGTGTCCAATATCTCTGCTTTCATCTTAGAGATCAGTTCTGATTTCTCTTTTACTAGATCTGCTTTGGTTACCATTTCCAAGGACCCTGGAGACTGGGCTTCACACTTCTCTATTTACCTTCTCCCTGTGTTACCTTGAGGTGAGGATCTTTGTATCTGAGACTTTGAGTGTTTCCTTATGTCTGTCCTGCCCAGTTTTCTGGCAGTGTTTGTTGCAAGTCACTTTTCTCCTAATAGTTAGGAACCTTAAAATAGCAGTGTTTGGTTGTTTTTTGCAGTCTGTATTGGGACCTAAGAAAAACCCTAGTTCCTGCACATCATATGAGGCACTCAATCAATACAGTTAGAACACCTTCTCCTGTCTGCTTTAGAGGCAGGAAGGCTCTGGCTCCTGCATTGGTACAATGGTGCTGCCTGAGGTTCCAATGGGCCCACCTGCTCACCAGTACAGAGTCTCTAGGCTCACTTGTGCAGTCGGCCTGTTGTCCAATAGGCTGTAGGCCCTGTGCAGCTGCAATGGTAGAGGCTGATGTTCCAACAGGCCCACCTACTCACCAATACAAGGTGACTGAATGTTCTTCTGAAATTGCCATGGAGAAAGTCAGACTCTGACATGCTAACCTCAGTCCCTGGGCGTTCTTCCGGCGTGGGCCTGGAGGCCAGTAAACTCTAACCCTGGCGCAGATTCAGTGATGCAGATTTGATGCTGCAGTCATGTTTTCCTGAGCCTCCCGCTGCTAAATTCAGTCCCTGGGTGCTCTTTCGCCATGGGCCTGGTGGCCAGTAAGCTCCAACCCTGGCACAGATTCGGTGGCACAGTCGCCGTTTCCTGAGCCGTCCGCTGCTAACCTCAGTCTTTGGGTGCTCTTCTGGCATGGGCCTGGAGGCCAGTAAGCTCCAACCCCGGCACAGATTCAGTGGCACAGTCCCCATTTCCCGAGCCACCCGCTGCTAACCGCCGTCCCTGGGCGCTCTTCCAGCATGGGCCTGGAGACCAGTAAGCTCTAAACCCGCGCCTGTACATGATATGTTTTGATTCTTATTTTTCCTCATTGCTCTTCCCTCCCCTCAACCCCTTCTTCCTACATACATAAGCTTTGTTTGTTCTTTTTCTTTTCTTTGCCATCAGATTTTTTTTCTTGCCCTTCTTTGCTTTCCCTTGCATGGCCCATTGCTGTTTCTTTTTGAACATTTTCTGTCACAATATCTAACATACATTTTGGAACTCATTGAAGTTTCTCACACTACAGAAACAATATAGTATTTACACATCTGTATTTTATTTCACTTATGAGAATGGCCTCAAGGTACATCCATTTAGCTATAAATGCCTTTAATTTATCATTCTATATAACTGAGTATTGCTGAATTTCATTAAAAAAAGTTTTCTTTATCCAGTCTAAGTTGATGAGCATTTGTTCCCAAGATTTGGCTATTAAAAACTAAACTGCAATAAACCTGTGTGATAAACATAGGTGCATATATGTCATATATATGCCATAGGTGCATATATTGTGGTACAATGCTTTTAATTTCTTTGTGAATATATCCAGCAATTAAATACCAGATTCAAAAGGAATATATAGTCCTAGATTTTTGAGGACTATCCACACTGATTTCCATGGTGGCATTTCCACCATGGTGGAGGAGGGTTCTTCTCTCTCTCTGACAGCTTTTGTTATTGGTTGATTTCTTGACAGAAGCCATTCTTATTTGAGTGAGATGAAATCTCTGTGTTTTCATCTTCATCTCTCAAATGACTATTGATATTGATGTGTTTAGTTAGGCTCCTTCTACTTCATCTGAAAAATTTCTATTCATATCATATGAGTACTTTTGAATTTGGGGAGTGTAAGTGTTTTAAGTACTTTATGTATTCTAAAAAGAACACTTTTGTCAGAGGAATAGCTGTTAATTTTTGTCCCATATTGTATGTTATCTTTTTGCTCTGTTGGTAGTTTCTCTTGCAGTGAAAAACTTTTCAATAAATTGATATCCTTGTTGTTGATTCTTTCTGCTACTTCTCTTATTACTGAGGTTTTGTTTATAAAGTCTTTTCTTATGCCATTATCAACAAAAGTTCTACTCAACCTATCTTCCAGCAAGTTTAGTGTTTTTGTTTTAATCTTTAGATCTTTAATCTACTTTGTTTTCAGTTTAGTTCATGGTGAAATATATAAATCTAGTTTTAATATTTGGCAGGTTGAAATCAAATTTTCAATTACCACTGGTTAAACAGACAATCTTTCTTCCAATGAAGATGTTTGTATCCTTTGTCAAAGATGAGGTGGCTTAGTAAGACTGCAATTGTTTCTGCATCTTCTAGTTTGTTCCATTGTTCCTAAGGTCTATTTCTTTGCCAGTACTAGTTTGTTTTTATCACAGTGACTTTGTAGTATTTTTGCAAGTTGGGGGTGGTGATAACCCTGCCATTTCTTTGTTGCCTATAATTGCTTTTGTTATTCTAGGTCTCTTGTGGTTTCAGATGAATTTTTGGATTACTTTCCCTACGTGCATGAAATATGCAGTTGGGATTTCAATTGGGTTTGCATGGAAAGTATATAGTAGTTTTGGCAATATGACTATTTGATAATATCGGTTCCTCCTACCCAGGAACCAGGTGTGTCTTTACTTTTTCTGACATCCTCTTTGATCTCCTTCTTCAGAAGGTTGTAGAGGCCTGTGACCCACCACTCTACCCCAACCTCAGCTTAGCAATTGAGCCAGGACCCCTCATAGCACCATGTAAGGAATGGTCCCAAAAACTGCACCTTGGTTTGGTGTACAGTGAGTAGATGTTGTTGTTGGACTGGGACTTATGCAGAGGACTAAGTGTCAATTATATCAGGAGGACAACACAAGAGGTAATGATATTAAGGGTTCTACAAATGATCAATATAGTTACTTATAATAAGCATTTTACAGGCATCAACCCAGGAATTATGCCAAAATCATCAACAATAACAAAAATATAGAAATGATAAAACCTCCAAATAAGACCCAAACTCATTCCAGATCTCCAAAGGGAAAGTTGAGAATCAATGAAATGGACCAATCTGAGACACAATCACCTGGAATCCTGAACTGGCAACAAAATAGATTCTGGAAAACGAAATCAGAAATAATTTTTCAGGTAATAACAGAGATAATGATCATGGTGAAAGACACAGAAAGAAATATAAGACCCCAGGAACCTTATGGAATTCTAGCACAGAAAACAAATGGAATCCAATAAGCAGATTCAAACGTTAATTCAAGAGATTAAAAACTCCACTGAGAGTTTATACAAGAGAGGTAGTAAATCTGAAGATAGTTTCAGACACAGAAGACAGGATTGCAGTTAGTGACCAGGAAAGGAAGGACTTCTTATAAATAGTAAGGGATTATGAGAAATCAATCTAGCAACTGCTAGATGGTGCAAAAAAGAACAAACTAAAACTGATAAGACTGAATTAAGAAACAAGCAATAAAGGAAATGGCATTAAAAAAAAAAAAACTGTTCATAGATACACTAGCAGAAAAATTCCCAAGCAAGAGAAAAGAACTGGCATACAGGTAAGGGAACATACAGGGCTACAAATAACCATGATTTAAAAAATCTACAAATTTATAACATCCTCATAAGTGAAATAAATAGGTCACAGATGTGTAAATATTGTATATTTTCTCTGGTATGAGAAAATAATGATGTAAGTGAGTTGTAGAATGTATGTTATATATTGTGAAATAGAAAATACTCAAAATGGAATGGGGTAATGGAGTATATAGCAAGGATAAAATAATGAGATTATAAGAAAAAAGAAAGGAAACAAAACTTATATATATAGGGGGGCTGGTAGGGTAGGTAGGGGTATGGGAAAAATGAGAATTAAGTTGTGTCATATACTGGTGGTACAAATTCTCATTGTTGAATGCAATCATAATGTGTATATATCACATACCAATAAAGATTTCAATTAAGAAAAAATGCACAGTTAGACATACAATAGTCATTATACTAGAAACCCAACAGAAGGATGAACTATTTAAAGCAGTTAAAGAAATGAAACAACTCATTTACAAAAGAAAGCCCATCATATTTCCATTAGGCTTTTCAACACAAGCCCTCAAGTTAAGGAGAGACTGTCATGAAGTATTTTAAGTTTTAAAAGAAAACAATTTGCAACCTACATTAATGGGTCCTGCAAAACTATCCTTTAAAATCAATGGGCAAATAAAATGTTTCCATGACAAAGAACACCTAAGAAACTTCATGAAAACAAATGTATCCTACAAAAATTCTTAATGTTTCAGTTTGATTGCCCATTTATAATAAATGTCAATTTTTATTTTTACTTTTTTTACTCTGTAGTAGTACATTACATATATGCATCATGATTACACTCCATAATGGGGATTTGTACCAGTATAAGACACAACTTAATTCTCATTTTTTCCTATAGCCCTACCCACCCTACCGCTCCCCCATATACATAAAATTTGTTTCCTTACTTTTTTTGTTATAATCTCATTATTTTTCTCCCTTCATCCTATTGTACTTAGAGCATTTTCTATTTCACAATATATAATATACAATTCTAGGACTCATTTACATCTCATAGTCATTATACTAGAATACTAGAATTCTAGTATAATGACTTATTTTCTCATACCAGAGAAAAGATGTGATATGTACCTATCTGTGCTCTATTTATTTCACTCATGAGGATATCCTCAAGGTATGTCCATTTAAGTAGAAATGATTCAAACTTTTCATTTTTTATGGCAGAGTAATACTCCATTCTGTACAAGAACCACAACTTTTTTATCCAGTCTCCAGTTGATGGACACTTGGGTTGTTTCCAAGATGTAGCAATCACAAACTGGGCTGCTATAAACATGGGTGAACATATGTCACTGTGATAAGAGTCTTTTAATTCTTGTGTGTATATACCTCGCAGGGCAATGGCCTGGTCAAATGGGACTTCCAATCCTAGCTTTTTGAGGAATCTCCAACTGATCTCCACAGGGGTTGTACGAGTCTACAGTCCCACCAACAGTGCAGAAGGGTTCCTTCTTCTCCTCAGCCTCACCAACATTTTCCGTTGGCTGAATCTGAAATGGCAGCCATTCTATGCAGAGTGAGATGAAATCTCCATGTCGTTTTCATCTGCATTTCTCAAATGACTAATGATGTTGAGCATTTCTTCATATGTTTCTTAGCTGCTGTTACTTCCTCCTCTAAAAAATATCTGTTCATTACAGATGACCATTTTGGATTTGGGTCTTTAAGTTTGGGTGGGCTGATTTTTTTGAGCTCTTTATATATTCTAGATAGTAGCCCTTTATCTGAGGAACAGCTGGTAAAGATTTTTTCCCACATTGTTGGTTGCCTTTTTACACTGTTGGTGGTTTCTTTTGCTGTGCAGAAGCTTTTTAAAAGAATGAGGTCCCATTTGTTGATTTCCTCAACCAATTCCAGTGCTATAGAAGTTGTTCATGAAGTCTTTCCCTAAGCCAATATCTTTGAGAGTTTTACCTAATCTTGTCATTTATTTTTCAGTGTCAAAGACCAAGTATTTTCATTCTGATAAATTACTGTTTTATTATTTTTTACAGCCCTACATTTTATATATTATCAATAAAATATTTTCTTTACAAATATTTTATCTGAAGACTATTTCTGGAATATAACCTTAGGTTTTGATTTTATTTAATGGCTCACTCCCAAGTTATATATGATAAATGATTGAGTTTTATTTATCTGCATATAAAGCTCTATTTATTCTTGTGTATATAGACTAATTGAATTACCTTTCTTAAAAACCAATTAATCATATTTAAATGGATCTATCTCTGAACGCTGGTTCATTTTATATTTATCTTTATGTCTGCATTTTTCCTAATATAATATTATAGTGGCTGTTATAATTTATTTCTAGTTTAGAAATCAAGTAGTGCAAGGTATCTTTTTTATTTCACAATAGTTCATTATTTAGGTCCCTTTCATTTCAATAATGATTGTGAAATTTATTTAAATTACAAAAAATATATTAAAGTGTGATCTTGTGAACCTGTATGCCTTGGTAATTCTGACTTCTGGTACTTCTAAGCAAAATGTGTGTAATTATTAATTCAGTCTTCAAACCTATTTATTTTAATGCTATCTCTAACATTTGTGATTCATAGAATTACTTCAAAATAGTTCGTGTTATTATAATTATAAATGCAAATCTGTTTTGTAAATTCAATTACTAAATGTTATTAATATGTAGAAATAAAGATATAATTAATGTTTATATTACATCATGAATTACCGTATTACTCAGCTTTACCATTTGAGGCACACAAAAACCAAAACTCACAACCTAAAGGAGCATAGGTTTTTTTTTTTTTTTTTTTTTTTTTTTTTTTTTTTTTTTTTTTTTTTTTTTTTTTTTTTTTTTAGACAAGGTCTTGTTTTGTAGTTCACGCTGGACCTGAGCTCACTAAGTAGCCCAGGTAAGCTGGGAACTCACAGCAATCCTCCTGCATCTGCCTCTGAAATGCTGGGATTACAGACATGAGCCACCACACCCAGCACTGTGGTATGTGGTTCTGACTGATGGTAGTCGTGAGTCTCCATGCCCAGCATTGTTGTATGGGGTTACCAGGGACTGAACCTGGACCCTTGCACTTGGACGGCAGGTGCCAGAAACCACTGACCTAAATCCCTGGTCCTAAAGGAGCATAGATTTAATTTGGCTCACAATTTCATGGAACTTGGTCCATCTGGCTGGCTAAAAGCAGAAACTTCAGAACAGAAGGATATGGTGGGGCAAACTGATGAATTAATTCATCGCAGGCAGTGAATAGAGAAGTTAAAAGAGGCAGAGAGGAAGAGGCCAGGGACCACATACAATGCCCAGAGTTATCCTCCCTTAACTCATCCAGATACACATAAAAGTGTGCTTTAGTAGTATATTCATGCTTCTCAATCAAATAAAGAAACAATATCATTAATGGTGATCACAATCTGTCCCTAGTTAACTTATTACCCAAACACTTCTCCGTAAGTCATGCTTAATCACTCAAAAAATGTTAATAACTCTCACATGGTATAATTGTCTTGTGTATGATCAAAGATGTAATAAAATCTTTCCAGAAGTCAATAGTTTCAGCAATTTTTAAAAGTCCAAGTCAAAATCTGTTAGGAAAGTGGAATAAATGATAGGATAAGTATATGTGAAGAAAAAAGAAGTGTATTAAATGAGAATTAGTGGCCATGTGTCTTTTATAAAAATTAAGTTTTAAATTTAAAAAGAAAATGTCTTTTGAAAACCAGAGCAATTATTTGCTGTGAACTTTTGTAACAGTCAAAAATACATTTGATAATATCAAAGTCCCTTGGCACAAAATAGACATTCCCATTTCAATTGTAAGCATATAGGGATGGAAAAGGACCGAAGCAAGACTGAATACCAAAAAGGCAAATCTTATGTTCTATTGCTCTGTGCCCTGCATCCATGGCACGTCATTCTAAGACATAAGTTCCAACATTGCTGTTTATAGTCCCAATGTCATCTTTCTTGGACTGGTCCTACTCATGACATGCACAAATCTTTTGCAAATATTCTATATTCCTGGTATTTTTTATTTGAATTACTAATATATCTTAAAACATTAAGTGTAATAAGATAAATTTATTGAATAAAGAAAATACCTAGCAGATGATTTGTGTGTGTGTGTGTGTGTGTGTGTGTGTGTGTGTGTGTGTGTGTGTGAGTCTGCACTAGTCATGAAGGTATGGATTTGGGTCCAGTCCTTGGTATTTATCACCACCTTCTCTAGCAATGTAGCTTCTGTGTATTAAGCTTCTTTATCCTGCCATATACTCTTCTTTGGTGATGTTAGTTCAGGGGAGCCAGCTGACTATAGACTAAGTCAATTGAAATGGAGGCCTCTTTAACTCCACAACTCTTGCATTCTGCATGCTAGTAAAATAAGCATCAGGTGAGTGACATCTGGGTTTATTGAATGCAGAAGTAGGTGAGTTCCTTCTAACAAAAGCTTCAGCTTCTTAGTTCCTGAGTGGCTGAACACAGTGACATGAATGTTGGTGAATCAATTCCTTAGATGGTACTTCTTGATCATTGGGACTGAGGCTTCTCTCACTAAGTGAAAGATTTAAACTTTTGCAGATTTGAGCCTGAAATCGATGAGCACTTGCTGATTCCTGAGGTGTCTTCAAAGCATTTTTTTTTTATCTCTGCAGAAAGTACTTAGTTTCTTTCAGTTGCACTAATGTCTTCACACCTTCTTTGGCCCTACACTTAAAAAATGGTTCCTCTTGCGTATAAATTGAAAATTATCAGATTTCTGTGCTCTCCTTTTTGCTCCTGATTTTCACTACTTATTTGACTGAAAGCAGTTACTATTATCCAAGCCACATTTTGAAAGGTAGGCTGCCTAATCAGATAATCCATAGCCCTTAACATCAGGCTCTCGGAAAATCCTCAGGACATGAGTAAAATATAGATTATTTTTGGCCAGAATGTAACATGTATTAGTCCCTAGTGAAACTCCCAGTACCCACAGAATCAACATGAGCCTTACTTTTACAGTCTGCATTCTTATCAATCCTTTGGTCTCCTGTGCCTTGTGATAATCATTCATCAAACTCTGCTTCAATATTGAAGGGCTTTTTTACTGTGCATCTCAAAAATCTTTTCAAATTTCTCCTACAAACTGGTTCCAAAGGCTTCTTACCCACATGGTCAGATATAATCACAATACAGATCCAACTCTCTAGTACTGGTTTCCTGTTTTAATCTGTTTGCCCAGTAATGGGACATAGTAGCCAGTATATGCAATTTAAAGAAGCAGCAGTTCAATTTGGCCCATATTTTCAGGGATTTAGTCCCACTGTTGGCTCTTAATGCAGCAGAGACATTGGGGTGAAAATGCGTGGCAGTGAAAAGACGAGCAGTTCATGATGTCTGGTAAACAGAGCACAGTAATAATGCCAGAAAAAATTGCACATTGTTTATAGCACCCAACCAATGCCTCCTACTCCTACATAGACACACCTAACAGTGTATACACAACTCCCAATCCAACCAAATTGATATCCAATTAATCTTTTCTGCCACAGTGGTACATTCACGTATTGTTTTAGAGTCATGGATTATTGGATACTTTGTAGAAAAACTTATGTGCTACCTGTACATATGAAAATTTATTCTAAATGTTATTTTCTCATAAAATACAAAGTTAGTCTTCTTTTTCTCAAAGTTCTTCAGATATGTTCAACTGTATTTTTTTGTAATGTGATATAGCTAGAAATGATGGGATTAAACCATATCTTTGGCTTGTTATCCATTTTAGGAGGACATTTTTTAAATTTTCATGATTAAATACAATTTTGGCATCAGCTGCTTCTCAATGGACTTTTTGCAGGTTGAAGAAGTCATTGACAGTGTTTTATTTGTTTGCCATGAATGGAATGTCTATCCTTATGTGAAGTGTTTTATCTGATTGTATGTAATTGGATCTACAAGATTGTTTTATTTTTCATATTCCTCTGCATTCTGTGATCAATGAATGCCTTTTCTCTCTTCTTAATGAATTTTCTTCTTTTAATTATTAATGAAAAATTTATTCTTTAATTCACTTTTTCTTTAGGTTTACAATTTCCTTTTTTTTATCATTCTGTTGTCTTAATCATAGTTCTCAACCTCTCAATTTATTGTGTGCATATTGTTCTATGGTTGAAATAATTAATGCAAAAAAGTCCTCTTTCTCACTGGTTTATAAGTGGTGAGTAATTATCTATATTATTCTAATGACCAAATTATAACTTTCAATTCAATGTACATTAAAGATATGTTCCAGAATAGTAAATAGGTGTGTTCAAAATATTTGTACCCAGAGTGATTGAATTGAGAATCCCACAAGCCTGACTGGAAAGAAAAATGTCAATTGGTAGTCCAGAGAAGAGGATACATCCAGAACCCTCGTGGCAAACTCCAATCCCCTGATAGTCCCACAGTTAAAGGATTAATAACCAATATACAAAGTCAGAATCTTGAGAAAAAATGCTGAGTGCAGGCTTGACCCTTAATACTCTGAGCAGTGGCAGCCAAAGGCCAGATACTGCAGCTGCAGAAGCAAGAGCAGAAGAACCCATAATCCGATCTCACCTGCACCTGTATTTGGTACCAATCCTTCAGTTTATTCCTAGCATGCATAAAACAGTGGGGTCCCACAATAATCCCTGTAGTTGAAGATTACATTGGGCAGGGCAGATCTCCTTAAATCTCAATAAATCCCAGTAAGTCTTAAGGCTAATAATTTTACTGCAGTAATCTTTGTAGTTTAAGACCCCACAGAATGGGACAGATGTCCACAGAAATCCCAGTAGTTGATCCCACAGGGTAGAGCAGACATGCTCAAGTCCAAGTAAGTAAATCCCAGTAAGTAAGTCTTAAATTGGAGTAAGTTGTCCACAGTTCTGACACTCTTCTATAAATACTCATCCTTTATTTATTTTTTTTTAAATTATCTTTATTGGTACATTAAATATACACATCATGATTGCACTCCATAATGGGGATTTGTACCAGTATAAGACACAACTTAATTCTCATTTTTTCCCATAGCCCCACCCACCCTACCACCCCCCCATATATATATAAAATTGGTCATCCTTTATTTTTATGGAACATTTTTATATTTTTTTCTAAGTACATTTGTTTTTACATTTTCCTCCACAATTTTCATTTGTATAAACTTAAATGTGTTAAAAGTCAATCAAGAACATCTAAAGTGTCTATAATATACAAAGAACTTTACTTTTCTCTTTAAAATATATATGATATGGAGACTCATGCCCAGCAGCAATCAGAACCACATACCACAGTGCCGGGCATGGTGGCTCATGCCTGTAATCCCAGCACTCAGGAGGCAGAGGCAGGAGGATTGCTGTGATGTGAGTTTGAGTCTGAGCTCAGGGCCAGCATGAACTACAAAGTGAGACCCTGTCTCAAAAAATCTATAAAAAATAAAGAAATAAAGTAAAACATATATGATATATTTATATGGTATATTATATATCTTTAAAATATGTGGTATTCATTCCACATCATAACTGTACTTATATAAAGATATCTAAATGTAAATATGAAATAAAATCTTTTAATGAGTGGGACAGTTCTTAAAATAACTGATATACTGTTATAATTTTAAAAATGAAACATTTAATGCATCCTTCCATTCCTTATCTTTAAACACCATTACATTTCCACTACAGTTCAGTTTACCAGATTTAATTCATATAAAGTATGATGAAAGCAAATTGGAAGACATTGGGGGCCACTTACTTTTATTTTCTGAATTAATTTTCTTCTAGCCAGAGCAGGATAAAAAGAAAAGTGAAATGTACAATGAGAATTAAACTGAGTTTTAAAAATATCATAATAAAACCTTAAAGTTGCTCCCTGGAGGCTATTTTAGTATTGCAAAGTATAGTTTTAAGGCAGGACTCTCTTTTCCTCAAAATTTTAATTTAAAAAATTCA
Source organism: Petromus typicus (assembly GCA_004026965.1). Taxonomy (NCBI): domain Eukaryota; kingdom Metazoa; phylum Chordata; class Mammalia; order Rodentia; family Petromuridae; genus Petromus; species Petromus typicus. The sequence goes on along the minus strand of PVIR01003697.1, from coordinate 67,150 downwards.
GACAACCACCAGCAAGTAAATAAACAAGTAAGCCCTAAGGGGAAGACTGCATAATTATAAGTGCTCAGAGTCTATGAGCTATTTCTACACACTGACACTCAGTTCCCTGGAGTATTTTTCACACCTGCTTACCCAAATAAATGTCCATTATATGTTATTTTTCTTGTGCCCCTTTAGCAATAAGTCAGTAGCCTTTTTGTTCAGAAGTGTCTTCTTTCTAATGAGGTGCTACTCTTAACCCTAACCTCCCATCAACACTAGCACCAATGATTTCAAAATATTAAGTAATAAGCTATTTTTTTCAAACTCATATTGCTCTGATAGCATTACTTTTGTTGTAGAAAATGTCCAATTCTGAAATACTTGATTTTCTCTACTTTTAAGATTGTTCTCTCCTTTCCTTTTCCCTTCCATAATTATACATTCCTTTTCATATATATTCAAGTTATGGTTCAGCAATTTAAGAAACAGTAAAACTACTCTCACATCTCAGAGTTTCCTTCTGAAACAATATGACAGAATCTAAAGTTTGGTCAATGTGAATCAATTTATTTGTTGTTCCAAGCAATGCAGTTGTGGCCATGATAGCTGTATAAAGTTTTAATTGCCTTTTCAGTGAGAAAAAAATATTAATATTTAACACCGGGATTGTTATCTTTATGACTACATTTCATTCTACCATAATGAGTTGCACCTCAACTATAGCACAACTGAGACATGTTGCTGAGCATATATATCTGGCTATCATAGTATTCCATACCAAAGAAGATGAGGTAAAATGAGGTCAAAGTGTGTTTTAATGTCGTATCTAGTAGGTATGCAAACTGGGCATTTTTTACTGTACTATTGATGTATCAAAAATTTAACAAATATCTCTTTAAATTCCTATTTTAAAGTTTTTTATTAGGACATATTTGCAGTACATAATGTTTACATTCCTTGTGAGTAGTTGGTACATATACAAAGTACATTTTGATTCATTTTTTATCCTTTTCTATCTTTCTTTCCCCATTCCCATCACTTGATCTCCTTCCCATTTGAGAAAGGTCTATTTCCTTATTTCTTTTTGTTTTAGTATTCAGAGATAAGAGAAACCATGAAATATTTAAGCTTTTGTGTCTGATCTATTTCACTTAGCATCAAGTTTTCAAGGTATATCCACCTTCCTAATAATGACTCATTTATCCTTCTTTCTTGCAGAGTAATACTCTATGTAAATGCTATATTTTATCATTAATGAAGCTTCAGTGAAGCTTTATTTTGAGAGCCAATTATTTTTCTAGTTTTAAAACTGTTCTGTATTGATTTTTCATCTTAAAACAAAATATCTTAGTGAGCAAAAGCCCCAAACTGATCTTATTCTTTTCTAGAGGGAGAAAGTTACAGGAAGAAAGGCCCAGAAGAGATATGATATACTAACACAGCACTGAGACAAGAAAAGTTGCATCTAAATTTGGTTAGTTTTCCTCAGAAGATCTTGGACTTTGTAATGACAGTCTGTGACTACAGTGTTCTTTCAACTTACATAGGAAAACTTGATACCAAGATATCTGGTTTGTGTCACATTATAATGTAATTGTCTATTTCACTTAAATTATATTTATCTCCTTGTTTCCTTCCTTATTGAAATGCTGATATCAATTCATACATAAATTCATTCCATTTATTGGTACATATGCAAAGGAAGACAATAAAATATTCCTGAGCTGGGGATTTAGCTCAGTGGTTCTGGCGCCTGTCTTCAAAGCTCAAGGACCTAGGTTCAATCCCCCAGTAACCACGTACAATATTGGGCATGGAGACTCATGCCCAGGAGCAATCAGTACCACTTACTACAATGTCGGGCGTGGTGGCTCATGCCTGTAAACCCAGCACTCGGAAGGCAGAGGTAGGAAGATTGCTGGGACATGAGTTTGAGACTGAGCTCAGGGCCAGCCTGAATGACAAGGCGAGACACTGACTCAAAAAAATTTTTTTTTTTCCTTATAAGATTTAACTTCTTAAAGATATGAGCTTCATAAAAATTGTCTTAAATAATGAAAATACTACTGATTTATTAACCATATTGATGTGTTTGGCTTGATAAAAATAATATATACCAAATCTACCTCTTTATCATTTCATTTTCTAAAACATAATTAGTTTATGTTTGTAATACAGAATAAACACATTCATCATGAATGGTTGATAGCTCTCCATATTTTATCCTGACCCTTTTTATTCCCTTTGCCACTCTTCTACTTCTCCATTTCCATGTTCATCATTCTATTACATCTTCTCTTCATACTAAATTCAAATGGAGAGATAAAGAAAGAGTAATGTCTAATCATGATGAACATCATTCTTGTGTTTATTTGTCATGTTATATCTTCTTGGAGAAAGGCCTCAATTATCTTTTGCTCATTTTCTGATTAGACCATTTTTTCCTATTGATTTAGCGAGCTTTTTCTTTTTGGATAAGTAGTCTTTTTACTGATACAGGTTCCACAATTATTCGTCTCAGTAAATGATTTTTATTTTCATTCTCTAAATGGGGTCATTATTGAGCACAAGTTTGTTTTTTTTTTTTTTTT
>PVIR01003697.1:25354-64477 GCA_004026965.1 Petromus typicus | reverse complement strand
TTTTTTTTTTTTTTAACAAGATCTAATACATTGAATATTTATTTTAATAATTGTACTTTTGGTGTCATATCTAATAAGTCCTTGTCCAGGCCTATATTCCATGATTCTTTATAGTTTTGGGGTTTTTTTTCTAAATATTTTTATAGTTTTACATATCCCATTTAATTTTATGATCTACTTTTGTTTATTTCTAACATTTGACAGTTATGTTGGGTCATAGAAGTCCAAATATTCCAGTATAATTTCTGAACGCTGTTTTTTTTTTTTTTTCCATTGAATTTATTTTGTAACTTTGCCAAGAGACAATTAGGGATGTTTTCTTGTTTCTATTTCTGCTTCATTGATTTATGTATCTATTCCCTTCAGAAATTCTTTTGATTAACTCTGGTGATGTAATAACACACAATCAGGTAGATTGATTATTCCCACTTAACTCTTCAGAATTCTTTCTCCAAAATTATTTCATTTATTTTATTGGATTATCTAGTAAATTTAAACATAAGAATTTCCTCTGCAGAGCAGTTCCTATATCCTTCCTACATCCTACCTCAAAATCCCAAGCTAGATGCTGAAAGTAACTCAAGGAGGTGCTTCCCTGATTTCCCTTCATGGTGCTGCAGTGCATAGAGTATTTGTAATCTCTGCATCTCTAGTTTGCTTACTGAATTTTTTCAATTATTTTCTTATATTCACTGAAAAAAATTTTATGACATACTTGGAAGTATCATCTTGCACTATTATATTATTTCATTTTCCATAGGCCCAGCCTTTGTCCATCTCTTTCTGTCCATCCTGTGCATCTAGGTCATTTCTCCATCCCTGCTCTTGTGTGTTTGATTCTATTTGTATTTTGTCTCTTTTGAGCATGTGCTTATGTGTTGTGACTACAAGGTACTCTAGGCTTACCTATTAGATATGCTGTCATATCATTACAGTCAACCATTTCTCAAGGAATCTAGTGCCTACTACCTTTCACTGAAAAATGGTATAAATTGATTAGTATTTTTAATTAGAAAAATTAATTTTTCTAATTTCAAAAATTCAGAAATTTCTAATTTCAAAACCAGGGATTTTTCCATTTCAAAATAAAGCACAAGAGCTCTTACTCAGTAGCCATCAGTAGTTAAGAAAAAAAAAAGGGCTGTAAAAATATAAAAATTATATTAGAAAAATGCATTTTATTTATTGAGATTAACTGCTCTATTTCTTTATTTTAAGACTTTAAGCCATTGTAGTTTAGAGCCTTACACAGTCACATTGCACATTCATGAAAATGCTATGATTGTTATTACTTTGATGAGTTTGATTCCCATAACTTACACAGCATGAGAAAATCATGACTTCAGTCCTGCAGTGGATGTGACATTACTGAAACCTCAATCCTCAGTACAAAATTACATCTGATAATTCTAAGCAACAAGGACATGGTGGTGGGTATCACAACTCCGAACCTGAAACTATACTATAAAGCCACTGTGATAAAAACTGCATGGTGCTGGCAAAGTAACAGACCCAAGGATCAATGGAGTAGACTAGAAGATCCAGAAACTACTCCAGATACACTGAGCCACCTCATCTTTGACAAACGAGCCAAAAATCCTCAATGGAGGAAAGATAGCCCCTTTAACAAATGGTGCTGGAAAAACTGGGCTTTAACTTGCCAAAGGCTAAAACTAGATCTAACTCTTTCACCGAGTACCAAGCTAAAATCAAAGTGGATAAGAGACCTCAATATTAAAGCAGACACTCTAAACCTACTGCAAAACAGGTTAGGTAAAACTCTTGAAGACATTGGCTTAGGGAAAGACTTCATGAACAAAACTTCTATAGCACAGGAAATGGCTGAAGAAATAAACAAATGGGACCTCATTCTTTTAAAAAGCTTCTGCACAGCAAAGGAAACCACCAACAGTGCAAACAGGCAACCATCAATGTGGGAAAAAAATCTTTACCAGCTGTTCCTCAGATAAAGGGCTACTATCTAGAATATACAAAGGGCTGAAAAAAATCAGCTCACCCAAATTTAATGACCCAATTCAAAAATGGGCATCTGAAATTAACAGATATTTTTCAGAGGAAGAAGTAAGAGCAGCTAAGAAGCATATGAAGAAATACTCAACATCATTAGTCATTCGAGAGATGCAGATGAAAACAACATTGAGATTTCATCTCACTCCACATAGAATGGCTGCCATTTCAGAATCAGCCAACGGCAAATGTTGGCAAGGCTGTGGAGAAGAAGGAACACTTCTCACCTGTTGGTGGGACTGTAGACTCGTACAACCCCTGTGGAGATCAGTTTGGAGAATCCTCAAAAAGCTAGGATTGATGGTCCCATTTGACCCGGCCATTGCCCTGCTAGGTATATGCACACAAGAATTAAAAGACTCATATCACAGTGACATATGTGCACCATATGCCATATAGCAGCCCAATTTGTGATTGCTACATCTTGGAAACAACCCAAATGTCCATCAACTGGAGACTGGATAAAAGCTGTGGTTCTTGTACAGAATGGAGTATTACTCTGCCGTAAAAAATGATAAGTTTGAATCATTTCTACTTAAATGGACATACCTTGAGGATATCCTAATAAGTTAAATAAATAGGGCATAGATAGGTACATATCGCATCTTTTCTCTGGTATGAGAAAATAAAGATGTAAATAAGTCATAGCATTGTATGTTATATATTGTGAAATAGAAAATGCTCAATGTAAAATAGGGTGAAAGGGGAAAATGCTGAGATTGTAACAAAAAAGTAAGGAAACAAATTTTATGTATATGGGGGGTGGTAGGGTGGGTAGGGCTATAGGAAAAAATGAGAATTAAGTTGTGTCTTATACTGGTACAAATCCCCATTATGGAGTGCAAACATGATGTGTATATTTAATGTACCAATAAAGATAAAAAAAAGAGTACATCTAATAACTTTGTACAGTCAATATAATAGTACTTTTTTAAACGTTGTATCACCATGTTTATAGTTTTATATTAATCCTGATGTCAGGAGCTGAAGTTATGAGGCATACCTGTTCTCTCAGCACTCTGGGATGGTGAGGCTCACAGTGGGCAATTTCATGACTTAGAAAAATGTTAACTCAAAATAAGAAATAAACTCTGAGGATACACCTCAGTGTGAAAGATCAGTGTTTAGTCACCACTACCACACACACACACACACACACACACACACACACACACACACACAAATAAATATACATAATATACATCATAATATACATAATAAATATATAATATACATAATGCATAATATATAATAATAACATACATAATAAATGTTAGAAGAGTTACTGTTTAATAATAATTAAGAGAATCACTTTTACACAAATAGGTTTTCTAATGATGATTCATTATTAGCTAAAATCTCAAATCCCATGTTTTATTTAAGTAAATCATAGTTTTAAATTAATTTTCTTTTGTTCCTTTCTTAAATGAATTTATTGTTAAAAGTTTAGTATTTAGGACTGGGGATTTAGCTCATTGGTTCTGGTGCCTGTCTTGCAAGTGCAAGGGCCCAGGTTCGATCCCCTGGTAACCACATAACAGTATTGGGCATGGAGACTCATGCCCAGCAACAATCAGTACCACATACTACAATGCCGGGCATGGTGGCTTATGCCTGTAATCCCAGCACTAGGAGGTAGAGGCAGGAGGATTGCTGTGATGTGAGTTTGAGGCCGAGCTCAGGGCCAGCCTGAACTACAAAAAGTGAGACCCTGTCTTTAAAAGACCCCCCCAAAAACCCAAAAAATGTTCGTCTTCATGTAGTGTGTCTCAAACATAAAATTAGCTTATTTTGATATTTACTGAGTAGTAGGTCACAAAAACTGAGCAACATTCTGAACTTGATATATATGATATGATTCCTTCTTTAAGGATTTTATAATTTTTCGGAGGCCAAAGAATTATCATCCTGTCTATCAAGTAATCAATGTAGGCAAATATGAACATAGAAATATACTTTGTTAAATTATCCTTAATTATACAATTTAACCTTCTCAATAAAATTAGATACTTTCACTATCAAAAAAGACACAGTGTCCAGTTTTGCATTATCTCTAAATTTTCTTGCTAATGCTTTCCACTTACAATCTCCTCATTAAATTTGAGTGCTCTACTTGTGCAAGATCAGATGCCTTTTCTTCCAACTCACCCAAGTTTTATCATTTTAATGATAGAAATCGCAACATATCATTGTCTCAGGCAATAGTTTTGGGTATTAAACTGATCAGCATTTTACTATCAGTAGAGGAATTTACAAATTATAATCCTGATTAATTCATCTCAATGTAGATTTTGTTTATGTAGACACCAATGTAGATGGTGTCTTAATGTTACAAATGCTGTTTAGTGATGATTAAGCAAGATAGTTTTTGAGCCTCCTCCTACATTTCAGGATTCCATATCAGGCACTGCCTAGAGATATAGTTTGCAAATAGTAGAAAAAGTCTGCTTTTCCCACAACATATGCCAACTGAGTTAATGACAGAATAAATATCATGAACAGCAGTAGAATGTGGGATAATTATCTTTCTTAGATACTTATATTTAGACCATAGAGTATAAGTGACATTTGAAAGAATTTTGTTCTGATAAACCCTCATATTAATTGTTCTTGTAATCTCTGAATTATTACCCTGAAGATCATATACTGAACTGCTTAGGTGTTGCTTTGCAGTAAAATTTAAGCTTTCAAAAATCCTTTGCACCAGATTTAGAATTCATATTTCTTTCTTCAGGGCAATGAAGATGTGATGGTGGCTTTTGTTTGGCTTTTCTGCCACTGCATCAACTAATACTTTCCAATTTACTAATACTGGCACATGCCAGGCAGACCTCTTGTGTTTTATGTGAAACTAAAGTGAACCTGCAGCTACCTGAAAGCACCAGCGTGCTGTTAAATATGTATACACTTGTCTATTGATATATAAGAAAGCAGCTACAGTATGGATTCCTTTGCTTTTATTGTTGAAGTCATACTTACAATTTAAGCCAAACAATTTCTTTTCAAAGATAATGCACTCAAGTGGATGCCAGAAAAAAGAATGCTGTGAAAGCTGTCATAAATCTTATAATAGTGTATAAGATTTTCGGCAATGTGTGCATCCCAATAAAGGGTTTTTTGTTTTACGTTAAAGGCATTGTTTACAGGTTGATAAATGGCATGGGTACCAAAACCCATTTTATGTCATTCCTATGCAAAATTAGCTTTTAGCAAAGAAGTAGAAGTCTATATTGCCGCAAAGTTTAAATAGAAAACAGGATAGATGCTTGTAGACTCTTTTGTCCTTAGAAACAAGGGAAGAATTTTTTCATATCTGGATGATCGGAAGAATAATTCAGCACCGGATATCCTGGATAATTTAGTGAAGAGGAAATTAATAACTCATTGCTATGACTAAATTAGCTTATAAATAATAAGTGGGTTCTGTATCTAAAATGTATGATATAAACATGCTCTTTGTACCAACTTCTAGCTTATCTTGGAAGAATAAAATTGTAAAAAAAACCAAACCTCATGACTGGTTCTTAGAGCTTTGAAAAAATATGCTGCTTTAGCCAAAATAACCAACCATAATAACAGAAAGATGCTCAGTGGGGTCTTGAGGAATAGAGGTGAATATGAATTCTTCAAGTAAAAGAAGTGTGTCCCGTAGTATATTAGACTGTTCACTAAGTTTCCCAGAAGGGATTATTGCCATCAACCGTTAGACAATACATAATTAACAGCTAGGCTCCGTGGACTGATTGGGTGTGTGCGGGGTTGGGGGCAGCCTGGCGTGTGTGTCATCACACAGGTCCCCACGGAGGCCTTTACAGGGGACACTCCGTACCAAGGGGCAGAGATGTTCACTCAGTGGGTATACTAACGAGTATCGCTGGCTTTCTAACTGTTTGTCCAGAGTTTGTAAACAGAGTGCTCATGGTGGTAGCACTGAAGATAATAAGATCGAGCCCAGAGACTTATCCTCGCAAAGGATGTTCCGGGCATTTAAAGGGAGAACTAAGTGCCACCAGGTGAGAGTAGTTCTAAGCTCGTAATAGAACATCGTGAGTATGGTCTGCTCAGCACACGGAAGGCTGTGATCACACGCAGGCCACATCCACCACTGAAGCACAGATATGTCTTCACTGAGACACACCAAACACGCTTTGTGTATGGAGTTATTCCTCTTCCCCTACTGCTTTCTGCCAGCGCTCATCATTCATCCGCATGTAGAATGTTTTATTTCATGACGGTGCTGCATAAAACATTACCTTCCGATGATGAATTGCATTTCACAGAGAATAACCCTGGTCTTCACCTCTAAGCAAGTTGCAGATCTGGGAGTGCCTTCTATGAAACATCTCCATTTTGGCAATTCTGACTTCTTTCTAGCCACTTTTGCAATTAGAGATATTTTAATGACAAATTATATCTATATCTTCTTGTTAATGTTATGATTCAGTTAATTACATGTCTTCAAATAACTCTTGTGGTTTCTTCCAACTGATGGGTGACATTTTCAGTGTCATTTTGCATTTTGTTGTTTTGCTTATGAAAATATATATCTTTAGTTTGCTAAGTGATTAAAATTTATGAAATTGACAATTTAGAAAAGTTATATTAATTCAGCACTGTGTTGTCAATAATTGTAAACATAAGAAATAGTGTTTTTAGGGCTGAGGATTTAGCTCAGTTGTTCAGGTGCCTGTCTTAAAAGTACAAGGACCCAGAGTTCAATCCTGTGTAACTACACAACAATGCCGGGTGTGGTGACTCACACCCACCAGCAATCAGTACAGCAATCACCAGCACAGAGTCAGGAATGGTGGCTCATGCCTGTAATTCCAGCACTCAGGAGGCAGAAGCAGAAGGATTGCTGTGAGTTCGAGGCTAAGCTCAGGGCCATCCCAAACTACAAAGCGAGACCATGTCTCAAAAAAAACAAAAACAAAACAAAACAAAAAACTATTTTTAAATCATATTGGAACAAATGTGTCATGATTTTCTGGACAGAGATATGCTATTAAAATACTAATACATGAGAGAAGGAAGTAAATTTGAATTTTAAAATGAGAAATTATTTTTGCCATTTGATTTTTGTGACAAATCTAGAAATATTCCATTTTTATTAAAAAAGTAGTAGATCAAATCATCAAAAGAAATACTAAAATTCTATGAATAAGCCATTAGAGAGTGCTATTGTTATTATTTTGATATGGGACGCTCTCATTTTATATATATTTACTTTAGTTGGTGGGTTCATTTTGCTCCTAGCAATCATGAAATGAGCATATAATTAGAATCATGATCTAGGTAGGTTTTGATCATTTTATGAGAATGAAACATTTACTATATTATTCCTCCCTTTCTGGCATAACTGTATTCAGTAATATGTGTGATATAATGATGTGACTTTTTGCAGTGGGAAGAATGAATTAAATTTTGAAAAGTATATTAGTGTTCGAAGTTTATATTTTTTGAAAGTGATTGTCAGTCTGCTGCGAGAGAGTACAGCAATTGTATGTTATATATTGTGAAACAAAAAATGCTCAGTGTAAAATAGGGTGAAGGGGGAAAATGTTGAGATTGTAACAAAAAAGTAAGGAAACAAATTTTATGTATATAGGGGGGTGGTAGGGTGGGTAGGGCTATGGGAAATAATGAGAATTAAGTTGTGTCTTATGTTGGTACAAATCCCCATTATGGAGTGCAATCATGATGTGCATATTTAATGTACCAATAAAGATTTTAAAAAATTTAAAAAAAATAAAGTGAGTGGAAGTTATTTGCCTCACACTTTTGGAAGACAGGAAATCCAAGATTGCAACGCCTGCCTCTGCTGAGAGTCTTTCTATGGTAGAAATTGCCATAAGATGAAATGTGAATGGAACATCTTCTAACGCTTTAAGCCTGCCCACAAGTGTGTAGGCCCCATTATATAGACACTATTGTAAAGTCCCACCGTTTACTACATTTATGGTGTTAAATGAATTCTTTTTTAATTTTAATCTACATTGGTAGTTTGTATATCCACATCAAGATCACATTCAATATTGAGAATTTGTACTAGTATATGATATAACTTAATTATCATTTTTTCCCAATTCCCTACCCAAACTAACTTCCTCATATACATAAACTTTATTTTTAAACATCTACCAAAAGCTTCCCATAATTTTAGTGATCATGATTCTGTTTGTAATACAGTGAATTTTTTTCACTGAGTGAAAAACACACTGACTAAATGTTAAGACTTTAGATGGTATAAAACAAATGAGTTTTGTTTTATGAATAATTGAGCAACAGAAAACTTTGTGCAATGTAAACATTACTTAATATTAAATTGTGTTAGTACCACTATTTAATTAATATTTAAAATAATTCAACCTTTAGCACACACACAGACCCCCTCCCATATATAAAAAAATTCTACTAGTGAAGATGAACCTTTAATATTTTTCAAATTTACCATGAATTATTTGTTAATACATACATCAAGCAGGTGAAATTAAAATAGTAGTCATTAAATTCATAAAGCAAATGACATTTTCCTTCTTAGATCTGAATTACACTTTATTCAGTAAAATGTCTTGCCTGGCCTAGTCCAACAATTCAAATGCTACAACAAAGGTACACCATTACACCAATTATGCAAAAACAGTAATTACTGAAACTGACACAAAATTGTTGATTTGTAGCTAGCTTTGCTTCTCTAATGGAGCTTGTTAATGGGACCAAATTCTGTTCAGCAGCGTTGTTTAATGCCAAGCTGCTTTATATTATGCTTAATTACTGCCAAACATAAAACAGGAAACAGCTTCTATTGAGTCTTAAATTAATTAAAACTATGTTGCAAACTTTTTGATTTGTGATTCAATACAAATTGAAGAAAATAAAATTTAAAGTAATCCAAAGGCATCTGTATGTTTTGGCAAGTAAGATGATGGATTGCAGTACAAAGGAAATTAAATATGTAAATTTAAAAACATCTTCCTATCAAGACTACAAAATAAATTTAAACAGCTCATTTTGTTTAGCTTTGATGAGTTCCTTTCCTAAAACTTTTCTTAAATCTAATATATTTAACAGAGGATAGTTGATTCATTTCTTTGCTTATTCTAGTTTAAGAGAATAATTATTTAATTTTTATACTTAACAAAAGCAGCACTTATAATTAGACACCATGTAGAAAATAAAGAAAAACCTAAATCTGAAAAAATAAATATCCATACATTAATATTCTCTCTTTTTTTCAGGAATTAAGTCATGATACAAATTCCTGTCCACTTTCCATTTAACACAATACACTGATGTTGTTAAATGAATATACTTCATATTAATTTGGAGTTAATACTGTATAGCTTTTCAATTTGCTATAATTTGCTTATCAAAATTTAAAATTAGTGAGAATATCAGAATATATCCACATAATATACTAATTACTGTTGAACTTTTGCAGAATAAGAATAAATATTTGAGGGCCAGGGAGTTAGCTCAGTGGTTCCGGCGCCTGTCTTGAAAGTGCAAGGACCAGGGTTCGATCCCAGGTAACCACATACCATACTGGGCGTGGAGACTCACGCCCAGCAGCAACCAGTACCACATACCACAGTGAGAGGTGTGGTGGCTCACACCTGTAATCCTGGCAGGGAGGCAGAGGCAGGAGGATTGCTGTGATAAGAGTTGGAGGCTGAGCTCAGGGCCAGCCTGAACCACAAAGCGAGACCCTGTCTCAAAAAACCTAAAAAAAAAAAAAAAAAAAGAATATATATTTGAAAATCATTTAATAGCTTTCTTCATGTGAGGACATCTTTCTGGAGAATGTGTAACTGGTAGTTTCCTTGTTCAATTTTTGTATTTCTAACAGTGTAGAAATTTCTAACAGTGTAGAAATATTATTCTGCAAATATTAAAACACAAATTTGCCTTCATGTTTTATATTTCACATTTCATTTTAATAGCATATATTATCACAATGTAATTTAGTATTAATAATCAAAACAAGATATCTTAATTTTCTTATTTATCTTCCATTACAAGTGAAATGTTTTAATAATTTTCATGGATATTCATTTTAAATATTCATTAGAAAGTCAATCCATAAATAATTAAATGTTAAATGGAAATATTCTTAATTTTTGCAAGTAAAAATCACTATTAATTCTTTTTTGAATATTGTCTAGGTGCATGATCTATTTCTGTCATTTCTGTTCTTTTCATTCCCAGCTTCTGAGGTATGTAGCTCAGTTCTTTTTGTCATTATTTTTCAGAAATACCACTTTATCTAAGGTAGATTTTATTCTTTTTCTCAAGTAGATCTTATGTTTAAGTTTTCTATATCATGTAATTTCTAAAAATATATGACTTGGTTATTGTAATTATCTTGGTCATTTCCTTTACAGTGTTTCTTGCCATGAGAAGGTTGCATGAAGAAAATGCTGTGGATCAAAGGGCAAAGAATGGTGGACTTGTCTATCTCTCTTTTTTTTCTTTTGAGACAGGATCTCACTTTATAGTTCAGGCTGGGCCTCATCTCACTATTTAGGCCAGGCTACCCTCGAACTGATGGCAGTCCTCCTGCCTTTGCCTCCCCAATGCTGGGATTAGAGACATCAGCCACTATTCCAAGCACTGTGACATGTGGTACTGGGAACTGAACTCTGGATTTTGCGCTTGCCAAGCAGATGCTGGAACCACTGAGTTAAATCTCTACGTCCTTATCTATCAATTGTTAAAGAATTAAACATAGAAAGACTTTTTCAACAGAACTTTGCTTCAAGTTAAGACAAGAAGTCAAGGTGAAAGGAGGTCAACACTCTCTCATTATCATGATCAGATCATCTGGATTAATAATTAAATAACAACATTGATGAATAATTGACACTATCACCTAGATAAATGTTAAGTAGCCAACATCTTTTAAGATAATAATGATTAATACATTTGTTGATGTAAGATACAATATGTTTTAGATAATGTTATGAATAAGATAGTAACTAAAAATGAATACTTATAGAAATTACTTAGAATTAATAAAAATCTATTCTAATAGGATAATTTCTTGATATTTGGGGTTAAACTGAAATAATAAACAGACACTTAATATTTTCAAAGATTATTTTATTTTAACTACATAATAGTTTTACTTTGGAGATAAACTTCATAGTAATCAAATATTTAGAAAATTAAGATGTAAATGAGTTCTAGAATATAAAGTAGATGCAGTGAAATAGAAAATATTTAAAATGAAATGGGGTGTAGGAGTAAAGAAAGAGGGGGAGAATAATGTGATGGTAATAAAAAAGGAAAAGCCTATGTTTATATGGGCCAGGGTTTGTAGAATTTGTAAGGGAATGGAAAAAAATGAGAATTAGGTCATGTCATACCATATACTGGTACAAATTCTCAATGCTGAAAGTGACTATGATATGAATATATAATGTACAAATAAAGATTTAATTTTTTTTAAAAAAGGAAAATGTAGAAACAAATCTTACATATAGAAGGAGACTGGGGGCTAAAGGGAAGGATAATGAAGAAAATATAAAGGATAATGAAGGATAATGTGAAAAATATAAAGCAAGATATATCATGCACAGGTACAAATTCTCAATGAGAAATGTCATCATAATGTATTTCTAAAATGTACCAATAAACTCAAAGTATTAAAAAAATTGGAAAGTAGATTTTTTTTCTCCTTAAAATTTTCAGTTAATACTCCTCTCAACACATTTCATTTTTAAATTGACCTTATTTACAGCATTAATTGTTTGTGTTGTACATATAACTTATCTTCCTAAATTTTTGATAACTGATTTGGGATAAAAGCTTCATTGGTTATATTTGATAAATTCCTCCAAAATATTGATAAAAATAATTTGTTAGCAAGTTTATGCCTAAATCATCCTCATTCAATTTGGGATATAGCTGTGACCTGATATTTTATATGCCTGGGAGCTAGCTAATTACAACACCTGAAATCCATTCTGTTGGTGGAAGTTTTTGTTACAATTGTATCAAAACTTAAATATTTCATTTCATTTCAAGATTGATCTGAATTTCTTCTTTTGTAAGGAGGAAAAAGAAATTATCTAGTTGAATTTTTCCTTATAATTATATATGTATGGATCTTTGTTTCTTTCATTCATTCATACTTGCTTTATCTAGATTTCTATGACTTTATGCTTCAGTTTTTTCTTGAATAAACTGTAACTGGGATATGAGCTAAGAATCAATTAATGTAATACTTGTAAAACTATCCAGGATAACTGTGTATTATTTCTCTCCATCCACTTTCTCTTCTTTTGCTCTCATGAAAAATTTAAAAATAACACAACTATACAACAATAGCAATTATTACACTGTAGATTGCCATCATCAAATTATTTACTCAGAGCATGGCATAAATCTAATACAATTCTTTAAAAAAAAAGTAATAACAGAAGTCTTTCTTTTCAACAAACTAAGATAACTAGTAGGATAATGTTAAAAATCTTAAACAGTTGGGATATTTTAAAGCAGTGTAATTTGTAATTTGGGGATATATTTGATCTTCTCACTATTATTTTTGAAAGTTTAGTAGCAAGTACATACAACTTGGGCAAAAATCATACCTGGATTTTATATTTTGCCACAGTGAGCTTTCCCCCTAAAATCCCTTAATCTACAAAACTTTATGATAAAATAATTGGAAAATATTAAAATGTTTTTGGAAAAAATCATTCAAATGCATGCAACCTCATTAAGAGAACTGAAAAATTTATAATTATTATTAAACTGATCCTTTAGAATTTTGAAAACCACATTTAAATACATAATAATAAATAAACTGAAAGTAAAATATAAATGACTAAATGAAAGAAAGGACCAGAGACTTTGTGAAGCTTTTCACAATGAAGAATGTCCAAGTGTTCAAACACTTATTGAAAGGTACTTAGCATAATTACTTAGTAAGGAGATGCGAACTGAATAACAATGAAATACCACAGCATACCTATGAAAAAGTCAAAATTTATAAGACAAATGGTAATAATAAAAGGAGTTGATAACAGTGTTATAGATCAGAAAATCTTATACCCAGGTCTATGTATAAATTGACATAAGAAACCTTCAAAAATGATTTTAAATTATTTGTTAATTATTGTGTACTCTGAGCCTTAACAATTCCATTTCTTAAAATTTTCATAGGCAAAGTACTAGCAAATAAAAAAAATACATGTAAAATACTCCACAGCAGAATTAGATGAACTTGAAGAAGTTGAAAGACCCCAGGTACCCTTAAACAACAGGTTTAATAATTGTGGTAATTTAGAAAAAAGGATGTGTATAGTGGAAACTGATAATTGAGCAATGCACATAAGAAGCACAGATGTGAAGAATTAATTCTGAGTGAAAGAAATCAGACCCCAAATCATTTTAAAAGGTTAGGCCAGTAGTAAAAAGTGGAAGACTTACTTTATGGAGTAAAATACAGGAGATAATTTGAGGAAGTTGAGAGAAGCAGTCTATGAGGACAGTACTCTTTGTTTTGATCTTAGTGATAGTTAACAAGTGTTATCTAACTAATTTGTTGTGCTGTAAACTGATATTATTGTATTTTATGCATGGGTGATGTGGTTTTAATAAAATTTAAGAAAACAAATTTCACCAAAACATGACTTTCATGATGGGAATGAGGATCAGAAAGGTTTAAGCCTACACAATTATTGAAAAGTAGATTTGCTGATAAAAAAGCAAGTGATGTCCTTGTATGAATGACAAGAAGTCAGATGCAGCCTAGTGGGGTGTTTTACTGCACTCGCCTCTCTAATGGCTTCCCCCTATCAAAAGAACACAGCACTGATGTCTTATTTTCATCTTTGTACTTGATGTTTCTGCTCCTGAGATTATTCTTTTGGCATACTATCACCTGATATTTATTAACATTTCTTTTATCACCTGAAATATTTTCTTCTGAGAAAAATTTCCCTTTCACTTCTCGAAAATTACTCTCATTACATCCCATATCACATTTAGTCCATTTCTGCAATTATCACAAAATCTCTCTCTTCTTTTAAATTTTTTGAAATGAGATCGAACTCAGGACCTTAAGCGTGGGAGGCTGGCCCCGAAACTGCTGAGCTAAATCCCCAGTGCAAAATTCAAGACTTTGAATGAGGGATTAACCAACAATATAAATTTACTTACTTTGGTCTTGGAGCTTGGGAAATCTAAGCTTAATGAATCAGCACATTAGATGCTTGATCCAAGATTGTCTCCATTTCACATATGACTTCTACTCCATGTGTCCTGAATGATGAAGGAGTAGGACTTCTCCAGAGTCACTTTTTTGAAATTGAAATCTATGTTAGTACCTTACATATACACGTCATGATTGCATTTACCAATGAGAATTTGTACCAATATATGACACAACTCAATTCTCATTTTTTTCATAGCCCTACCCACCCTACCACCTCACCCCGTATATACATAAACTTTGTTTCCTTTCTTTTTTGTCATAATTTCATTATTTTTCTCCTTTACCCCATTTCACTTTGAGTATTTTCTATTTCACAATATACAACATACGTTCTAGAAATCATTTGCATCTTTTTTCTCATACCAGAGAAAAGATACGGTATTTACACATCTGTGACCTATTTATTTCACTTATGAAGATAGCCTCAAGATATGCCCATTTAAGTATAAATGATTTAAACTTATCATTTTTATGGCAAAATGATGATAACCTCAAGGTATGCCCATTTAAGTATAAATGATTTAAACTTACCATTTTTTATGGCAGAGTAATACTTCATTCAGTAGAAGAACCACAGCTTTTTAACCCAGTCTCCAGTTGATGGACATTTGGGTTGTTACAAAGTCACTAAACCCACTGAAGTGGGATTCAGCCTTATGACGTTCTCACTCCTGAGTGGCCAGTCTCCTAATTTGGGGGATATGACTACATCAAGTGCAATTTGTGCTGATTCAAAACATTCAGACCATAGGGCCCCCTGGACCATTTGCCATTATGATTTCACTATAATACTTACCACTGTAAAGTAACTCAGCAGACTTGAATTGGTTGAATTGCATCCATTTAACCTGTACCATTTGTTGTTAACAGTACCGAATGAAATGTTAATATATTTTACAACTTTAACTAGGAAAAATAAAATTATACATTTAAGATTTTACTGTAATAATTGGAACATATTCATTTTAATACTTTTTTATGATTCAGTGGGAGATTAGTCATCAAAATAGATATCATTACACTTAATATTATGTATCAAGCATTTTCTGGAATATAATAAAGAAAACAATTACTGGATTTACAAAAGTACATTTAGGCATGAAAGATTTTAGACAACATTAGAAGAAAAAGTAAAATAATGATAAATGTTATAAAGCAAATATAACATGAATAAAATGTGATACAGGTAAACTAGGGTAACTTGATAAACTAATCATATTTAACATGATAGTCATTATGGTTAACAAGCATCTTCCACTGCAAATACACTAAAGAAACCATAAATGGAAAATTGCAATATGTTGGGGGACTGGCATATAGCCTTGGATGCCAGAGATATCAACTGGAGGATATTTATCATTAACAGATTTTGGCTTTAGAAACTGTGCAAATGAAAATGGTACTTGGGAAACTGGTAGTGTCAATCAAAGTAAATGTAGAAAATGAGATTCACATAAAGGTCAAAACTATCCAATGGGATATTTCCATAGAGTGAAAATTGAGTGCTTTCATCAAGCTTGATATTTTTTTTAAATGAAGTATATGAAAACCTATCACCACAGGTGTATATTCAAAAAATTATAATAGGTAACTACATTTTCTCTGTGCTAGGTGTCCTTTGTGAAGTCCATCAGTGGGCAGCACCGAAACCATGGTAACCTGTGCCATCTCTTTATCTCCAAGGTGATACGTGCTTTTTTTTTTTTTTTTTTTAGGTTTTTGGAGACAGGGTCTCGCTTTGTGGTTCAGGCTGGCCCTGAGCTCAGCCTCAAACTCACATCACAATCCTCCTGCCTCTGCCTCCCGAGTGCTAGGATTACAGGCGTGAGCCACCACACCCGGCACTGTGGTATGTGGTACTGGTTGCTGCTGGGCATGGGTCTCCACACCCAGTATTGTTATGTGGTTACCGGGGAATCGAACCCGGGTCCTTGCGCTTGAAAAACAGGCGCCAGAACCACTGAGCTAACTCCCCGGCCCGACACGTGCTTTTTGAAATATTTTAATTAATATATTTCTTTACTGTTACAGTTAAAATATGTTTTTACACTAACAACATTAATACTGCAATCTGCCAAGTGATAAGAGATACACCATGTGAGTGTGGAAGCTAGTTCTAGCAAAAAGGATGGGCATGAGAGATAAATGTAGACTTTTAAGTTATTTAGTGCTAGAATGGGGAGGCGTTCGTGTTAAAACTCACTTCAATAAATGCCTTTGAGATACTTCAGTACAGGGGCTTGGAATTTAGCTCCATGATACTGTATATCTGTCTTGCAAACATGAGGTCCTGAGTTCAATCCTCAGTACTGAAAAACAAAACAAAACAAAACAAAAACAAACAAAAACTTCAATATATAGCTTCTGATCAAATTTAAATAAATAATATTTTTATCTTCCATTTTATCTCCTTCCAATAAGCTGTAAACTTAAAATAGTTTAGACCATAATAAAGAATACAATTTATTTAAGAATTGTGATAGTATTTTTCATATTTCAAATAATGAATCTTAATATTGAGATTCACAAGAGAAACTTCAGATAAACTAGATAGTGAGAGTTACAAATGCTACAATTTTCTTTTGATTAAATTGCTGTGTTCGCTCTTTCATTGAATTTTTCTATTAGATTGATTTGAAGGAAAGTATTTCCACTAATAGCTGAAAACATAAGACAGTAAAGTATGCCTTAATTTTCAATGAATTTTGCTATCTATAGTTTTTCTGGTAGTTCCAACTTTCAGGATATTAATTTTGAACACTTTGTTTAAATGACATTATTGCTACAGATAGATAATCTATTAAATTTTTGAAATTTTATTTGAGAATTTTATCCAAATATAACATGGCCTTACATGAGTTCATATTCCAAAAGTGTTAATCCTGTTCTACATATTTTCTTACTTCATATACAAATATGTTAATAATCATATCATACATATTTATACTCCCTTTGTAGTTCAGACTGGTCCGAACTCAGTAATTTTCGGCCTCTGTCTCCCAAATTCTGGGATTACAGGGGTGATCCACCATGCCCAGCATTATGGTATGTGGTACGATTGCTGATGGATATGAGTCACCATGCTGGCATTATATGTGGTTACTGGGGATCGAACTCTGGACCTTACACTTGCAAGACAGGAGCTGGAACAACTGAGCTAAACCCTCAGCCCAAGACTAAAATTACGAAGTGATAGTGAATATAAAAATTTTCAGGGAAAATCATGAGCATATATTTGAATCTTTATTTACGAAAATTCTATAGTGATCATTTATTAGTTACTAATAGAAATAGTTTGATTATAGATCTTCATTTTTTTACAGTCAAAGAACATTAACAAAACAACCATTTAAATGAAAATTCTGAAGGACAAAGAAATTAGAATTCCTACTCTTGGTGAATAAGTATTGTCACTATTTACTATATAATTATTTTCAATTCGTATTATAATATATAAATAATTCTGTGGAATAAACTGGATGATGCTTATAACATTTCCATAAAATTATGAAGACTCAAGAAACCAAGATCACAAATCTTAAATTATTATGCAAATTAACACAAACCTAATATGTAATAATATTTTTTGCATATATGTATTCACTTCATTTTAAATTTAAACAAAAGAAAATTGGTCATATATATGGAATACTAGGATATATTTGAATTCTTTTTTTTTTTTTTTTTGAGACAGGGTCTTGCTTTGTGATTCAGGCTGGCCCTGAGCTCAGTCTTGAACTCACATCACAGCAATCCTCCTGCCTCTGTCTCCCGAGTGCTGGGATCACAGGTGTGAGCCACCATGCCCGGCACTGTGGTATGAGGTACTGATTGCTGCTGGGCGTGAGTCTCCATGCCCATTATTGTATGTGGTTACCGGGGATCGAACCCGGGTCCTTGCACTTGCAAGACAGGCGCCAGAACCACTGAGCTAAATCCCCGGCATATTTTAATTCGTTTTTGAACTACTCAATGTTGAAGTCACAGTAAGCATATATATTTCAAACATCTATCTGTTATTTATGTTGAACATATTGAAAATCCTTTCTTCTACCATTTTGAACTATATAGCATAGTATCATCATCTAAATCTGCTCCACTATTCAATAACATAACATTGTCTTGTTCCTACCTAAGTTTAATTGAATATACATTGATCAGCTTGTTTGACTGTCCTTCTTTCCTATCGTCTTCAACTTCTAGTGACTAGTCAGCTTCTATGACATTAATTTTTAGGTTCCACAAAGAAAATGTATTATTTCTCTTTCTGTATTTAGTTTCTTTCATTGACAAGCCTGATCTCCCCAGTCCATCCTTGTTATTGTAAGTGGTGGG
Source organism: Petromus typicus (assembly GCA_004026965.1). NCBI lineage: Eukaryota > Metazoa > Chordata > Mammalia > Rodentia > Petromuridae > Petromus > Petromus typicus. The sequence goes on along the minus strand of PVIR01003697.1, from coordinate 45,891 downwards.
ATATTATTTATTTTTGGCTTCATAGTGATCCATTCTGTACATTTTCCACATTTTCTTCAGTTGTCCTTCAGTGGAAGGACATTCACATGTTTCTTATTCCTTTGATTCAGAGAACAGGGTTACAGTAAACATATGAGTTTACTGTTAATAAACTGACTTATTTATTGCATCTCATTTTGATACATATCCAACAGTGAGATTGGTGGATCACATGGTAGAACTATGTGACATTTGTGGAGGAAACTCAATATTCTTTTTCTTAGTGATAGTCCCTAATGAACTGTGAAGCTAATTAGTTTCTCCTAATTAGTTTCAAATAATGACTCCAAGAGGATATATTTGTTCACTTGATTACTGGCACTTAAAATTTCCTAATTTGTCAGTAAATTTTTTTTTTTTTTTTTTTTTTTTTTAGGTTTTTGGAGACAGGGTCTCGCTTTGTGGTTCAGGCTGGCCCTGAGCTTAGCCTCAAACTCACATCACAATCCTCCTGCCTCTGCCTCCCGAGTGCTGGGATTACAGGCGTGAGCCACCACGCCCGGCACTGTGGTATGTGGTACTGGTTGCTGCTGGGTGTGGGTCTCCACGCCCAGTATTGTTATGTGGTTACCGGGGAATGGAACCCGGGCCCTTGCGCTTGCGAGACAGGCGCCGGAACCACTGAGCTAACTCCCCGGCCCTGTCAGTAAAATTTTTAATATACAGTCCATTTTTTGAGTTATTTAAAATATAAAATTTATTTTTCATAAATTATTTAGAAACAGTAAAAGTTAAGTAAAAATAATATCAAACAAAATGTTACAAAAATTGGAGCTGCGGGTTCTTGCTCCTGTTGCATTCTTTATCATCATAATGCGTGAATGCGTCTAAGTTTATACAAGTTTCAATTGTAATGGAAAAAAATTAAGAGGTTAACGAGAATGTTAATGACTATCTTTAAAAATATTTGTGGTGAAACACTGGAGATTAGCTGAAACAGAAAACAGGTGGGTGGGATCTGGGTTTACTACCGTCCTGAAAGCCCACCTTCATTTTCCATGTCATTAGCTGTCAAATCTAGATGAACGATTTTAATTGCGAGCTACAACAAATATCTGACCATTGAATTTTAAAGAGCAAATATGGATATTGTTTTGATAGAAATAAACAAAGCAAGGCAAGAAGCGATTTGACAGACCCTTCAGGTTTTATTTAACATACGAGCCACTATTTTCAAAGTACAACATTCAAACTCAGTATCTGTGACTTGATTGTTTATTTCTACCTAGAGAGCTTTTGATTTTGTGTTTTGAGGTGATGTTTCTCCCAAAGGTAGTGTTCAATTGTATCTTATTACAGTCAGTGATTTTTTGGACTCACCTTCAGAGTGGTAATTACCGTTGTTCTCTACACAGCATCCATTTAAAGAAAATATTTCCCATTTCTATTTCGAATATATTGCTCTTTAACTGTCCCTTTGGGAAGGGAGCGATCTCAAAGTTTTGTTCTGTTTTCTTTACTGATAATAGTAAATCTAAATCATACACTAAAATAGATTTCACCGGAAATTTCAAAATACTAGAGATTTTAGGGCTTTGTATCATTAATTTCAGGACACACGCTTATTTGCAAGTATAACTTTATAATTAAAATAGGCTATTGAAAGAGTTTAAAGTATAATTATTTAAATTCCAGATATATAAAAATATGACAGTTGTTTTATTTTCATTAACCTTTTATTTGAATAAATATTAGCTGTTATAATCCTGCATGTCAAAATTCACTTAAAATTTTCAAATATATTTATTAATAAAATTTAAGATGACTTTAGTTAGATAAAACAAATAACTATATTCTCTGTAACTGATGCTTAAGAACTAGCAAGAAAACCAGGCTAGCAGAACTTCCAAAGCGATACTTGTATTTAATAGAGAAAAACTAACCATTCAATAGGAACACTATCAGAAATTATTACAGGTTACAAAATACACTACACTATGAATTCTGAAAGGAGACCAGGGAATTGATTCAATCGAAATGGGGTGATTAAGTTAACTTAGATTTATCTCCTATATCTGCTATTAACTAAAAATGGTAGATAACAACAAGCTTGCATTTAAAAAAAAATGCAGAGGTTATAGTCTACTCAAACCAGGAAGAATTCATAAAAGATGAAAAAAGACAGGCCTATCTTATAGAACAATGCCACAACTTGAAAACACATACAAGACAACACTAATCTAAGAAGGACAAGGACTATTGGAGTATTCAGTGCAGAGATGGCAGGCAACAGGAAAATAGTCATACAGTTATGGCCTACAGCTGACCAGAGAAACTGGGGACAGGCAGCTGTCCAACAGGTGTATTTTTCTCTATGTAGGACACAGTACAAAGATTTGGTGCATACACATGGTTACAGCCTTATTTGCTTACAAAAACTATTAATAATTAAAACAATCAGAGAAAATTAATTACCTAGGCAGCATCCTGCTTTGTTCACCTCTAACTAAACTGTATAGTTATTCCCCATACATTTACTTCCCTCAAGGATAGGTACCTTCAAAATAAAATTGACTTTTCAAGTCTTAAGAGAAATTCCCCTCAAAAGCCTCAAACATTTCTGCTACTCTTCTATCTTGTTTTTTCCTCTCAAATTAAGTATGAGGAATTAACAGAAAATTTCTAGTACATATTTTGTTTAAATAAGATATATAAATATCTTTTTGTTTCCTATCTGTAACAAAAGTTACATACATTTTGTATGGAAATGCCTTTCAATTTAGTAGTGCTATCTTTATGATTTCCTAACACCGCAGGAAAAAGTCAACTTTAAGGACTTCGAATCACATAAAGACTTGAATATATGACATTCTATGCCTCCAGATGTGATGTTGTACAAATATAATTCCTGTATTCTGGGAGATTAAGGCAGGACAATTGGTAATTCTTCCTCTACCTTGGCAGCTCAGAAATGTATCATGATTGTTTTTCAAAACAAGGGGCAGGGGGAGAAAAAGAAAATATAGTGGAAGAATATGAAACATCAAAGTTTTAAGCCAACAAATGCTGCAGGGAGAATGGAACTCTACCCTGTTATGGGGGGGAATGTAGACTGGGGAAACCACTGTGGAAATCACTGTGGAGATTCCTGTGGAGATCAGAGGTTCCATTTGGCCTTGCTATTCCCATACCGGGTGTATGAATTTTAAAAAATGTAAAGCATCATGCCATAGTGACACATGTGCATTCATGTTAATAGAACCATAGTCTGTAATAGCTAAATCTTGGAAATAAACAAAGTATCTTTAACTGGATACAGGATAAAGAAGATATTTTTCAATAAAATGTAGTATTACTCAGACATAAACAATGATAAATTCTAGACATTTTAACTTCAATGGATATACTTTGAGGACATACTCATAAGTGAAATAAACAGGACACAGATGTATAAATACTGTATCATTTCTTTAGTATGAGATATTCAAGGTGTAAATAAGATGTAAAAGGAATGATGGGTACTGTGAAATAGAAAGTGTTCAAAGGGAAAATGCAAAGCAGGACGGAGAGAAATAATGAAGAGAAAGAAAAAATTTGATGGTAAAAACAAAAAATGGAAACAAAGCTTATGTATAAAGAGGTTTGGCAGGTTGTAGGGAGGGCAGGGAAAGGAGAAAAATGAGAATCATATATGTCACATACAAGTACAAATTCTCAATGGTGAACATGATCATAATGTATATCTAAAATGTACTAGTGAATTCAACAGAGGAGAAAAATAAAACTACCAAAATAAGGAGAATCTGTCATTCCTGATTCATCAAAATGACAATAAAAGGACACTGCCAGCCTGGCCCTGCAGGTAAGTCATGATATGGAATCCTGGTCTTTGGTCAGTACGTTGCCTTCACTAGGCCACCAACTAGCCTGGAGATCAGGGTCACTCCTCAGGAACTGGATGTTGTATGGCCTGACAGTCTCGAAAGTGGGCATCCACAGTGACATTCCTCCATCACATAGAAGTTGTCACAAGAGACTGAGAGGCCCTGAAAGTGCAAGTAAATTACCTGAGAAATTTACCTGTGGCCCTGTAGACTCCTCTGGGTGTTCCCTTGCCTCCACATGGGAGGTCTGATGGGAGAAGCTGATCCTGACTGTCGGAGTAAGTTGGACTCACTAGATAATAACTGAAAATGGTTTTCCAGGACATGACCCTCCTAGCAGGGTGTGTCTCTGTACAGGTCCTCAATTAAAATGGAAATGAGCCTACACCAGACTGATACTGGTTCATTTCATTCAAGAATGGATGTTTGGTTTATGCCCTCAGGCAGAAAAGTAGAACCAGCAAGGGGGTGGTGCTGAAGGCAAAGGGAATACTTGATGGGCCTTAGAAAAGCTAGATATAAATAGCAGTTTCAGAATGAAGACTAATGGTTAGTCATCAGAGAGAGATAGAGGGTGGAATGGAACAGTTGAGTGGGTGTTTATCAAATTGTGGGAAACCCTAGTCTACAGTACTCTACACTATCCAGGAGGGGAGTGCTGAAGATGGGTGAGCCCTACCCACAGTCACATAGCACACATAGAAAGCTCTATTACCAGGAAATCCCAGGGATAAACACCAGGCAGAGGACAGAACTTGGAATTCTTCACTGGAGCTTATCTTGGATAATGAATTCTCAGCTTGTTAGCTTTTTTAATTCTGTCTCTTCAGCGTTCTTGTTGGTATATGTTTTTCTTTTCTTTTCTTCTCTCTCTCTCTCTCTCTCTCTCTCTCTCTCTCTCTCTCTCGTAGGTTTGCAAGTATCATTCATAGAAGTATTATGGGACAGAAGTATTTAATTGTCAACTAGATTGGATCAAGAGACACCTAGAGAGGTGACTGGATCATGGGACATTGACATTGTATTCACCAGTGGATGAACCTCTGACATTTATGGCTAATGTCTTGTGAGGAAGTGGGGCTCACTGGATGTGTGTTGCTGGAGGCACGGCTTCAAAGCGTGTGTGTCTCACTGGCACTTTTGTCACTTTCTTCTCGGCCACGGTGAAGTTAGCAGCTGTGCTTTGCCACACCCTCCTACCAGGCTGTTCCTGCCGTGAGGCAAACCAACAATACATTGGATCCTCCATAACCCTGAGCCAAATCAACTTGCCCTCCTTTAAGATGGAGGGCTAGGGCTTTGTTCAGCATCTGAAAAAGTAATCAGTGCAAACAGAATATATTTGTTCCATTTTTCCACAATAAAAATTAACATTTCTGCTGACTGTGGTGTAACACACCTCCAATATCAGAATTTAGACCAAAACTATATAGTGAGAACTCTCAAAGTAAAAACTTTGTAAAAGATTTTAAAATGTCAGTTTTGGCTTTTTAAAAGTTTTTGACACTTTTTAGTATTTTTTGAGTTTATAGTAGAACCTTGTCAGCTCTTTATCAACTCTTTACCACCCTACAAATTTTCCTTCTATTTTTCTTCATCTTATGTGTGTAGAAACTTTTGCAATGCATACTGCTTAGTATTTTTACTTAACATTCATTTAGATTGACCCACATTTGTATCTTTTTGGTACATCTCTTTCTTCAAGCATTTTCTTGTGGATACTTTTCATCTTACTTTAAGAATTCCCTTTAGGATTTCTCTTATTCCTTAGCAAGTAAATAATTATTTTTTTCTCTAAATATTAATTTATTTTGCTTTCCCTTTTCAAAAGATATATATTTGTATTTTAGATTGAAAATCGCATTCATTACATTAAAGATGTCATTCCATTAAAGAAGACATTATCTTTTTCTCTTCTGTTTCAGTTTTTTCCCCTTGTCAACAGTTTTCAGAAGGATTTGAGATAGTGATTTATTTAACTTATACATTAATGTCATGTGCCGCTTGCACATACAGGAGACCCTGAAAGACCCTAAGCCTCTTTTAACTGAAAAATATTACTTGACAAAAATTGTGTTAATTTATTGTGAAATTATTTTAAATAAGTATACATAATAAGACTGCTTAATCTAGTTAGCATATAAATACCACATATGAGTATTTTGTCCTGATAGGAACTTAAAAATATAATAAATTGTTATTACTACAGTTGCCAAGTTATATAAAAAATCTCTTTATTTCTTTACCTAGCAGAATTCATGTCTTCTCAAGCCTTCACTCCACTCATTCAAGTCCTGGAAACCACATTCTATCTTTGATTCTGTGTATTTAACACGTTTAGATTCCACTTCTATATGAGATCAAGTGAAATTTTTTTTAGTTTTCATTTTTGTACTTAGCAGAATGTCCTGAAGATTCAGCTGCATTGTTGAAAATGACAGTATTTCTCACTTTTTCTAAAGTCTGAGGAGTATATACTAGATATTATATTTATAAATACATCTTCATAGACAATTTTGCTTATATCTTCATTTCAGTATTCACAGAAAACAGCATGGATTTTTCTTTTTTTTGGTCCTAAAGTAGCCTGTGAGAGTTTTCAGAACAATAATCAATATTTCTAATTAAGTGTTTGAGGCAATTTCAGTTTTAACACTACATTGTTATATTTTCAATGTATTTTTCTTTTCAGAATATAAGTGCATGTTCATTATATCGGTATCTTTTCTAAATATAGTATTTTCCTCTTCCCCTTTTTCTCAATTGTAATAATTACCATGAATGTTTTTTTTTAAATTACTAGTATTCTCAACTTTAATATTGTGTAAAACTCGTTTTTAAAACATAATTTCACTATATTTTCAACTTTAAACATTCCTAAATCTACCTAAAAATGTATTCCATTTCATCTATTTTCCCTCACATTTTAGTACAGTTCATTGAAAATTTATACCTCATAACTAATAGTGAGATATCATCTGGTAATACGCTAACATGTTATTTTTATTACACTTTTAACCATTTTATTATGCCACCATTGTTATTCTCAGTTATGTTCTATGGTATTTTAGACTATATTCATGAAAATGGACAGAGAACTTAGTGTCTGAAAAAAATTGTTCTCTTACAAAATAGTTTTGAGTTTATCTAGTAAGTGTTCAGTTGAATGCAGTAACAAAAGAAGGTGTTTTAAATACAGCTTGCAAATATATAAAAGTTCTTTATTTTTTACTTCCAGTTCCAAAACACTGTATATAATTGTGAGGAGCTTCATGTTGTTAGACCTCATCTCTTCTTTTTTGAAGACCAGAGTGTCAGTTCACACAAAAGCTAATAAGATTTGTTATTTTTTTCTTTCTTTTATAATTCTGTTTCAGGTTTTGGAGAATGTACCAGAGCTTTTTTGCTGATTTGGAACTTGAATGACATTCTTAAGTTTGCATTTATACAATTTAGATAACAGGAACTCAGTGGATATTAAGCCATCTGCTTGTTGGGATCATCTTGAAGCAAACTGGGTCCTCCCTGAAAATTTAGTTTCAGTGTTAGAAATGATGAAGCCACACATAGACCACAGAGTGCAACGAATTTTAAGTTTACTCCAAAATGAATAGATGGGAAAGAGAAGTAACTGACTTAGGATTTGTGTAGGGATTAGTGTGAGGTCTTGGTGAGAAGTCCCTACCAGAGGAAGCTTTCTGCATAAGTTACAGAGGAGAAACATAGGAACAGTCTGACCTTTTCTAGCAATAGGAACAAGAAGAAAAAGGAGAATGAGAATGAGAATGAAATTGTACTCACTGTGCTAAAGTATAATGAGAATTACCATTACTGGGGCAGAAAAGGATTAGTCATTATTTCATACAATCTGCTTTCCTTTCCCATACATTTGTTCATTTTCTCTTACCTAGCCATTAGTTTAAGGAACTGTTATCTACTCTCCTGCAAATAAAAAAATGATGTTCTGAGCAATGAATCATCTTTTAGTTGCTTTGAGTTTCTTGCCAGCTTAGAGAGGGATTTTCAGGTTTACTTAGTGCAGCCTTTCATCATAAGCCCTGAGGTGAATGTGGGAAGCTTATGGTGAAGAATGATTCTATGAGTGAATGACAGTTACTATCGCTGGAGCACTAAAGCTCATAAGCTTCGAAGGAATTATTTGCTACTACCTGGCTAGAGACTCAAAACATTGTTTCTTATTTAGCTAAACCTACTGCCCACTGGGCAATGTCTTAGCTGGATAAAAGGAAATGCTTTGAGCTATGCAACTGCAATGCAATTCATCAGTCATTTTTCAAACCCAGTTCTTATGTTATTTTTATATAGTTTATTTTGATAAATCCACTGTGAGGATATGCAAAGTATTCATAACAGAATAAAGTTGTTCTCTTTTAACATTTGCATAAAGGCATCTTGTTAGATTCTGTTAATAATTTCCATCATTTTGTGCCTACTGAGGGTCATTATCACCTATTGTGTTTGTAAATCTCTATACCCTTAAGTCAAGGGGTATGGAGGACAGAATTTTAAGGATTATGTATAAAAGGGCATATCTAAAATAATTTCCATGGGGTGAGAGATTTAGCTTAGTAGTTCTGGATCCTGCCTTGCAAGTGCAAGGGCATGGGTTCTATCCCCAGTAACAATACACAACAATGCTGGGTATGATGACTCATGCTCACTAGCAATCAGTACCACATACCACAGTGCTGGGCATGGTAGCTCATGTCTGTAATCCCAGAACTTGGAAGGCAAGCAAGAGAATTGCTGTAAGTTTGAGGTTGGGCTCATGGCCAGCCTGAACTACAAAGCAAGATCTTGTCTCAAAAAAAAAAAAAAAAAAAAAAAAATCATGATTTCCTATCCCAAACAGAAGAGAGAATGGATCCATATAGAGGGTTCACAATGTGAAGACTTTTGTTTTCTTTGCTCATTCTTGGAGGGCAGAACCAGGTATCTAATTTATTTTACTTATGACTTTTTAACAGAAGGACACCAGAGCCACAAAAGAGTGGAATCTGCTTCTTTATTTGTGCTGCTTCAATGTAAAATTTCATTTCATTTGATATTTTAGAGGGATGAAACAGAAACAAGGTACTTCTGTTAGATAAGAAATGAATAAGTTTTAAAACGCTGATCAAAGAGGTAAAATTGATTTGAGAGAAGTGGGATACATATGCCTCAGAGATGTTTTAAATTCTTAAGAAGTTTATTGCAATCATTTTTTTTTAATCTTTAGAATAACTCATAAGCTTTGAACCTGATTTTTTAATTGCAATATAAGTACTATAAATAACCTCTACACATTCCTTTAGAGAAGTCAAAATTCTGTGAGGAGATTAAATATATTCATAAAATGTATACACTATTCTTATTCTTTCCAACTTTGAATTCAAGAAAAGGAAATGATTATTATTAATATAGACTTTCATGATAACAGTGACAATGAAGGCTATAGATAAAAAACAATCTACAAATCCCTTTACTTCTTGGTCTATGATGCTAATTTCCATCTATTCCTGTACACAAGAAGAAAAATTGAACAAAATTGGTTGTATGCTCCTGTTTAGACATTAATATTCACTGGTATCCTCCCTAAGCTATTCAATTACTAAACTCAAAAGTCACACAATTCTTTAAAACTTCATCTCTCTCTCTCTCTCTCGTGTGTGTGTGTGTGTGTGTGTGTGTGTGTGTGTGTGTGTGTGTGTACAGAAAGAAACAGAGACAATAATATAAAGATTATGACAAAAGAATAACAGGGAACAGGATATGTGGATGAATGGAAGAGGAGGGTGAAGGGGAAAGATAAGTAAAAAGAATGAAGATGCCACATTTCCATGTTCATTCCTACAATGAATCTATTTATTATGTATTGCAAACATATGGTAATAGTATGGGAAAACACAATAAAAACAGTATCAATGCACTCAAAATAAAGTACTACTTTTTCTTAATTATTCAAGAAAAGTATTCCAAATATTCTTCCCTTATTACTTAATTTTATTACTCAAATATTTTGAGACAGTAGACTTCCAATAATTTCTAGTGGATAGAAAACAACTGAGTCAAAATTGCCAGCGAGACACAGTGTTCTGGCCCTGTGCTCTTATATGACCAGCACAGAAGGATCACACAAAAGATTCCATCCACTTCTCTGCCTCTGCTGATTAAGGGCTGTTGCTGTGCAGACAGGCCTTTGATGTAAGACTGAACCCTCTGTCTCCACAGAACTTGAGCCCTAAGCTCTTGCCTGACCAGTAGTGTAGGATGAGACAGCAGAGATTTCATCTTCTTTTCTGCCCACACTGATGCGTGAGCTCAGACCTTCCATGGAATCAGCACATGAGTAGGAGCCCCCAAAAGACTCCTTCTACTTGTCTCAGCACACAGAATAAGTGAATAACAGTGTTGGAACCTTGGCAAAGGCCCTCAGTGGGTTACTCTGCCTATTCTGCCACAACAACAACAACAACAACAACAACAAACACCCACTAGAAGGATGAAGAAATCAGTTAACTACAGCTAGTGGTGAGTTTGTGGAGTCAACACACTACAGAACCCTGGACTCTTGCAGAATACAAGCCTGTAAGGGGCTTTGGAACCGTTGACTGCACCATTGAATCTGTGCCAGGGTTGGAGCTTACTGGCTCCAGGACAATTCCGGAAGAGCACCCAAGGACTGAGGTTAGCAGCGGGCAGCTTTGGAACTGGCGACTGTGCCATTATATCCGCGCTGGGTTTGGAGCTTGCTGGCCTCCAGGACCACGCCAGAAGAGCACCAAGGGACTGAGTTTAGCAGGTCAGAGTCTGACTTTCTCCATGTCCACTGCAGAAGCACATCCAATGACCATGTATTGGTGAGTAGGTGGGCCTGTTGGAACATCGGCCAGTACCATTGCAGTTGCACGGAGCCTAAAGACTACTGGGCTCCAGGCCAACTGTACAAGTGAACCCAGAAACTCTGTATTGGTGAGCAGGTGGGCACAGTGGAACCTCAGGCAGCGCCATTGTAGCAGTTCAGGAGCCAGAGCCTTCCTGCCTCTAAAGCAGATGGGAGAAGGTATTCTGAATGTATTGATTGAGTACCTCATATAGTGTGCCAGAACTAGGGGTTTTTCTTTAGGTCGCAATACAGACTGCAAAGAACAACCCAGGAAACACTGCTATTTTAAGGTTCCTAACTATTAGGAGGAAAGTGACTTGCAACAAACAGTGCCAGAAAACAGGGCAGGTCAGAGATGAGGAAACACTGAAAGTATCAGATACAAAGATCCTCACCTCAAGGTAACATAGTGAGGAAGGGAAATAGAGAAGTATGAAGGCCAGTCTCCAGGGTCCAAGGAAATGGTGACCAAAGAAGATTAGTAAAATGGGAATCAGGACTGATCTCTGAGATGAAAGCAGAGATATTGGACACTGTCAACATGATGATTAATAAAGCTAAAGAGGAAATCATGGAATTGATAGAATCCAAGATAGCAAAAGCAATAGAACCTTTTAAACACCTACAAGGAGAAGCTCAGGAAACTAAGAAAGGAAGTGAAAGTTTGTGCAATAGAATGAATTTGGCAGAAGACCAAATTTGAGACCTAGAAGACAGGATTTCAACCAATGAACTAGAAAGGCATAATCTATGGAAAAAAGCAAGTGATAATGAAAAGTCAATCCAACAGCTCCTAGATGATTCAAAGAAGAATAACATAAGATTGATTGGATTCACTGTGGAATCAGGAAACAATGCTAAAGACATCAAAAAGTTATTCACAGAGATAATGGAAGAAAACTTCACAGAAAAAGGTAAATAATTGGACATACAAATATATGAAGCAAACAGAACACCACATGCCCATGACATGAAAAAATCTGCACCTAGGCATATAATCATAAAAGTTCCAGAAAAAAAAAAAAAAAGAATAAAATGCTGAAATCAGCCAGAGAAAAGAAAACAGTTACATTCCAAGGGAAGCCCATCAGGATGACAGCAGACTTCTCAACACAAACACTCAATGCAAAAAGAGCCTGGAGTAAAGTCTTCCAAGCCCTAAAGGAAAACAACTTCCAACCTACACTAATGTATCCCGTAAAACTATCCTTCAAAATTAATGGGGAAATAAGATACTTTCGTGACAAAGAACACCTGAAAAAATTCACAAATACGAAACCTGTGCTCCAAAACATTTTAAAGAATATCTTGGAGAAAAATAAGGAAAATTACAAACCCATGCCACCTAACGGAGTCAACCAATGAGACTAAACAAGAAACTGATGGGAAAAGGCAAAAGTAGAATAACACAGCCAAGAACAGGAAAACATGGCAGCACTAAATTTACCTATATCAGCCATAACCATTAGTTAGTGGATCAATGTGACAATTAAGAGATACAGACTGGCAGAGTGGATCAAAAAGCAAGACACTACGATCTGCTGCATAAAAGAAACACACCTAATTCAGAAAGAAACCCATGGACTAAAAGTAAAGGGATGGAAAACAGTACTCCATGCGACAGGAAACAGCAAGAAAGCAGGAGTGGTGCTTTTATTTGCAGGCAGAATAGACTTCAAGCCAAAACTGATAAAGAGAGATAAAGATGAACACTATCTTTTAGTTCAGGGAAAAATCCAAGAGACAGAAATCACAATCTTAATATCTGTGCTTCCAATTCTTATGCACCCAACTATATAAAACAAACATTAACAGATTTGAAAAAAACAGATAAACTCCAATACAATAATAGTAGAGGATGTCAATACCCCACTGTCACAAAGAGACAGATCGAATGGAAAAAAGTCAATGAGGAAATCCTGGAGCTCAACCAGACCCTTCAGCAATGGACTTAATATATGCCTATAGAGTATTTCACCCCACGAAGTCAGAATATACATTCTTCTCAGCTGCTCATGGATCATTCTCCAAAATAGACTTTGTGCTCATTCATAGAACATGTTTAAGCAAATATAAAGAGATTGAAGTTATCCCTTGTATACTGTCGGACCATAGTGAACTGAAATTGGAGCTGAATAGCAAAGGAAAGCCCAGGATCTTCACAAACACATGGAAACTGAACAACACTCATTCTGGTGACCAACCAATGGGTCACAGAAGAAATTAGAGAAGAAACTGAGTAGTTCTTACAACTAAACGATAATCCCACTACAAGACATAGAAGTTTATGGGACACGATGAAAACAGTTCTATGAGGAAAATTCATAGCAGCGAAGGCCTACATCCAGAAAGTGGAGCCAGCTCAAATAAACAACTTAATGCTGAATTTCAAGCAACTAGAAAGAGAGGAGCAAAACAAACCCAAAGCTCACAATAGATAAGAAATTAGAAGGATCAGCTAAGCCATTAATACAATAGAAACCAAGAGAATGGTTCAAAAAATCAATGAATTGAAAAGTTGGTTTTGAGAGAATAAAGAAAATTGATAGACCTCTAGCCAACATCATTAAATAAAGGAAGGGAAAGTCTAATATTTATGCTATTAGGAAAGAGAATAGAGAAATTTCTACTGACTCGACGGAAGTCCAGAGGATAATAAACACCTACTTTGAAAATTTATACTTCAATAAAATGGAAAATATAGAAGAAATGGATGGATTTCTAGACACATATGAACTCCCAAAGCTGAATAAAGAAGATATAGAAATGTTAAATGCCCCAATAGCAATCTGGAAAATTGAAAATGTAATTAAAAACTTACCAACAAAGAAAAGGCCTGGACCTGATGGTTTTACTGCTGAATTCTATAAAACTTTTAAACAAGAGTTAGGGCCTCTACCTCTGAAAGTCTTCAAAGAAATTGAAAGGGAAGCAGTACTCCCAAACTCATTGCTGGAAGCAACCATTACACTGATTCCAAAAGCGGAGAAAGACACAACCAAAACAGAGAACTACAGGTCAATATCTCTAATGAACATCGATACAAAATTCTCAATAAGATACTGGCAAACAGAATACAGAGAATTATCAAAAAGATTATACAACCTGACCAAGTTGGAATTATCCCAGGGATGCAAGGATGGTTCAACATATGTAAATCAATAAATGTTATACACCATATTAACAGGCTTAAGGACAAAAATCATATGGTCATCTCAATTGATGCAGAAAAAGTGTTTGACAAAATACAAAATCCATTTATGCTCAAAACCCTACAGAAGATCGGAATAGATGGTCTGTATCTCGAAATAATAAAAGATATCTAAGAGAAGCCTTCAACCAGTATCATACTAAATGGTCAAAAATTGAAACTTTTCACACTAAGATCAGGAACAAGACAAGGATGTCCTCTCTCACCACTTCTGTTCAATATAGTTCTGGAAATATTAGCCATAGCAATTAGGCAAGAGAAAGAAATAAAATAAATAAAGATAGGAAAAGAAGAAGTTAAATTGTCATTATTTGCTGATGACATGAGACTCTATTTACAGGATCCTAAAAACTCAATTAAAAAACTGCTGGACCTTATCACCAATTTAACCGCGTCGCTGGTTACAAGGTCAACGTTCAAAAATCAATAGCCTTCATATACACAAACATTAGACCCACTGGGATAGAAATTGGGAAGTCAGTCCCTTTTACAATAGCACCCCCCCAAAAAAATAAAATATCTAGGAATCAATCTAACAAAGGAGGTAAAAACTGTAGCACTCTGGAAAAGGAGATAGAAGATGATATCAAAAAATGGAAAGACATACCTTACTCCTGGGTAGGAAGAACAAATATTGTCAAAACGGCTATACTCCCAAACTACTCTACACATTCAACGCAATCTCAGTTGAAATCCCGACAGCATATTTCACAGATCTAGAGAAAAAAATCCAAACTTTCATCTGGAACCACAAAAGACCTAGAATAGCCAAATCAATTCTAAGCAACAGGGATATGGTGGGGGGTATTATATCTCCAAACCTGAAACTATACTATAAAGCCACCATAATAAAAACTGCATGGTACTGGCAAAGTAACTGACCTGAGGTTAATGGAGTAGACTAGAAGATTCAGAAACTACTCCAGATACACTGAGCCACCTCATCTTTGACAAAGGAGCCAAAAATCCTCAATGGAGGAAAGATAGCCTCTTTAACAAATGGTGCTGGAAAAACTGGTGTTTAACTTGCCAAATACTAAAACTAGATTTAACTTTTTCACCATGTACCAAGATAAAATCAAAGTGGATAAGAGACCTAAATATTAAAACAGACAGTCTAAACCTTCTTCAAAACAGGTTAGGTAAAACTCTTGAAGAGATTCGCTTAGAGAAACATTTCATGAACAAAACTTCTATAGCACAGGAATTGGCAAAAGAAATCAACAAATGGGACGTCATTCTTTTAAAAAGCTTTGCACAGCAAAGGAAACCACTAACAGAGCAAAAAGGCAACCAACAATGTGGGAAAAAAATCTTTACCAGCTGTTCCTGAGACAAAGGGCAACTATGTAGAATATATAAAGAGGTAAAAAAAATATCAGCCCACACAAATTTAGTGACCCAATTCAAAAACGGGCATCTGAAATGAACTGATACTTTTCAGAGGAAGAAGTAAGAGCATCTAAGAAGCATATGAAGAACTGCTCAACATCATTCGTAATTCTCATGTTGCAAATGAAAACAACACTGAGATTTCATTTAACTCCACATAGAATGGCTGCCATTTCAGAATCAGCCAGCTACAACTATTGGCCAGGCTACAGAGAAGAAGAAACGCTTCTCCACTGTTGGTGGGACTGTAGACTCGTACAACTCCTGTGGAGATCAGTTTGGAGATTCCTCAAAAAGCTAAGATTGGAGGTCCCATTTCACCAGGCCATTACCCTGATAGGTATATCCACACAAGAATTAAAAGACTCATATCACAGTTACATATGTGCACCTATGTTCATAGCAGCCCAATTTGTGATTGCTACATCTTAGAAACAACCCAAGTGTCCATCAACTGGATACTGGATAACAAAGCTGTGATTCTTCTGCAGAATGGAATATTACTCTCCCATAAAAATGATTAGTTTGAATCATTTATACTTAAATGGATATAACTTGAGGATATCCTCATAAGTGAAATAAATAGGGCTCGAATAGGTACATATCGCATCTTTTCTCTGGTATGAGAAAATAAAGATGTAAATGAGTCCTAGAATTGTATGTTATATAGTGTGAAATAGAAAATGCTCAAAGTAAAATAGGGTGAAGGGGGAAAAATAATAGTATAACAAAAAAGAAAGGAAACAAATTTTATGTATATGGGGGGGTGGTAGGGTGGGTAGGGCTATAGGAAAAAATGAGAAATGTTATGTCTTATACTGGTACAAATCCCCATTATGGAGTGCAGTCATGATGCTTATATGTAATGTATCAATAAAGATTTTTTAAAAAATAATAAATAAAAAGAATTCAAGCCTGTAAGGCTTCATTCAGCTCAACTCAGGCATTATATACAGAACCTAGACAGGGTTCTTCCCACACTATATACAGAACACAATAGATCCGTGGTTTGAATACCCCTTTTGGTAGTGTTTTTCGCTTTTTTTTTTTTTTTTTTTTTTTTTTTTTTTTTTTTTTTTTTTTTTTTTTTTTTTTTTTTTTTTTTTTTTTTTTTTTTTTTTTTTTTTTTTTTTTTTTTTTTTTTTTTTTGCTGTTATTGTTCTCTGTCTTTCTTTTATTCTAGCTTTCCTTCAATATTCATTTCTCTATACTTTTGTTGCCAAGTGTGTCCAATATCAGCATTTTTCTTCTGTGAACCGCTTTTATTTTTACAGAAGAGGGAAAATAGTCTCCTGTTAGCCTGTTTCTAATGAGTTCCCATAATTTTTTTGTTCCTCCATCCTCTCCTGTCCTCTGGTTAGTGTTGTTTCCCAGCAATTAGTGAATTTCTGTCTTCCCTACTCATTCTTTATTCTGTATTATTGTAGAAGGGAGAATATAGTTTCTAGTGGTCTTAATATTGCTAGTCTGTCTTGTTTTGTATTTTGCCCTTCTGTCTTTTTGTGTAGATTTTTTATCAGTTTCTGAGAGTATGTATGCTCCTTATGTATCCTCTATTTTTATTTTCAATCTCTCTCTCTCTGATTATCTCTACCACCCAAACTCCCTGGTGACTCTACTCCTAAAGGGTGATATTGCTATTTTGAAGAACCTATATGCTATAAAAATATTTCTGGATAGTTCTAAATTTTGGCATATTGCCATCATCTAACTCATGAGATTAAAGGTATCAGAATAATGATTTCCATCTCCTGTGCTGTGTCAGAGGCTGTTGATGATGTTGATTTTATCATGTCAACCTTGCTGATGTGATTGTTCTGTTTAACTACCTTCTTTGGTGTTTCAAGACTGAGATCACTTATGAGCCATTACAGAATCAAGAATGGCAACCCAGAAGTAGCTATACCCTAAGAGTTTCTAATATTAAGAAAAAAGAGACTTCATTAAATATTGCCCAACAGCAAGCTAAGAATTAAATTAAAAAATCAGAAAAACAAACAAACAAACAAAAATAGATATGAGAAAAAATGGATAGAAAAAAATTCAAAACCCCAAACATAAGGATCATTACCACAGGGGAATCCAGGGAAAATGATAATAGCAAACAAGCTGAAACACCAGGGCTCTCTGAGCTAGTAACAAAAGAGAATCTTCTAGTAAATTGGAAATAAAAAAATAATTTATCAGATAAAACATAATGCCCAAAGTGGAAGACATGATTAAGAACACTAAAGAAGAGATCAAAAACATGATAGAATTTCAAATTACAAAAATAATGGAATCATTTAAAAGTCTTCAAACATTTCAAAAAGATGAAAATTTCATATATTTCCTATGGAGAAAAAAAACATGGCTAGGACTCAATAAACTACCAAGATCCCCAAGGCACAGTCCTAGCAGAATTATTTATACTATGAATCCAATTGAGAGCACAAGTTGTAACACAAGTGTGGTGGATCAAGGATCATTCATGACTATTGGACTTTACCCAGGGCATACTGGAATCTGGCTTTTTGAAAAGGAGCTTCACATCTTTCAGAGGTACACAGCAGTAGTTTGGGGTGGTCTGTGTCTCAGAAAGCTCAGATTGACTTATTTTATCCTAAGAGATGAATCCAGCTGTATTTTTCTGCTACCTCTGCTGTAATTGGTGTGCCAACTGGCCCTTCCATTTGAGTTTTAATTGATTTCAGGATCCCCTTCTTTCCTATTTTAATAAGTTCAGGGTTTCCATGACAAATATTAGGAGGTTCCCTGGGACAGGCTGACAGCATTATTTCTATACAATTGGATAGCCTGTTGTACTTGGCCCAGGTTAATAAAAATACTATAAGAGACTCGTAGCCTCTAAATTCAGTACCATATCAGAGGATAGAAACAGTCTCTATGTAGCATCTCAAATGGATTCATATTTAGCCCTGTTCTTATGATATTTCAAATTCTTCTGAGGATTACTACCAATAATCAGAGCCATGAATGAAGAATCTTTTGGCAATGTTTTGACAGAGTTCACTTTATAGTATAGTTGACTTATTCGGTCTTTCCAAATGCTTGAAGTCTCCGTGAAGAATGGTGGTGGTGTTTATTTCTAAAGACTTTGCCATTCCCTGAGTTATTTGAGATATGAAATAGTCACTGTCACTCTGAAGAAACTGAGGTAGCCCAAACAAGGTTATGACTTCTTTGAGGAGTGCCTTGACTGTTCCATAATCCTGTGCTATGGAATACCTCAATCTAAACTTGAAAGGCATCAATTCTCCATATAGTAGCATATGGTTAAGATCTCATTTTCTATCGTCTCTAAGGTAGGTCCCTATCCTCTGTATATGTTTAAACAAAGAAGATACTTTGGGCTTTGTCGAGTTATTGTAGCCAAAGAATGAACAAGCTCCACAAACTCCCCAGTTAGGTGATCATCAGTAATTCTGGTCCTGTGAAAATTTGAATGAATATTTCCCATTGGGTAACTTTCCTCATATAGAAAGAATTATGAAGGACTTATATAGCTTTCGGTATGACCCTGGATGATGGATATTTGTTTTTCCAGTACGAACAGATCCTTTTTGTCTCTTTGTAATGTTTCGTTGTCTTAAGACATGTTTATCTTCCCAGGGAATATAAACTAGTTTAAACGATTCCTTAAGACTTGAAAATAAGATTTTGTGCATGGTGCATGTGTGTGAGTGCGTGTGTGTGTGTGTGTGTGTGTGTGTGTGTGTGTATTGGTGCTTTAAGGCTGCTTTTTACCAATTATTCTTTTGATTTCCCAAGGAGACATGAGACATGTCCTTTTGATTTTTCTTTCAAGAAATGACGGTGGCTTGCCTGGGATGCTTGACTGCCTTTAGGAGTTGAAGAATTTCATGCTTGTACTGTATAATCATTGTTTATTAGTTAGCAAACCCTTTTCTTTTCAGATGGCTGCAAGGTTATAAGAACCAGAAATGCATATTTGGAATCTGTGTATATGTTTAGCCAATTGCTACTTTTCTCCTAATATCAATGCCCAAATAAGGGCTATGGGATATGGTTGTTTGAGTGGAGGTCTCTTGGGAAAGGATCTGGCCTCAATTACATGCTTTGGGATGAACACTGTATCCTGCTTTTCAATGTTCTTTTTGGATAAAGCTACTTCCATCAGTGAATTTTTATTCTTCCCCATTCTTGGAGCAGCAGGTCTCTGATATTCTGATTGTTTACATGTTCACAACCATAGCCAGTCACTAAGTATGTAGAAATCAGTGAAGTCAGATTAGGAATAGTGCAAGTCTTTATGATTCCCAAGGGTCTAGAACCTACCAGACCTTTGGAAGGTCATTCTCCTGTCAAACACAGTCTTTTGTCTTAATAAAGCCTCAGACCTCATGGAGAGTCCAGCCTTACAGTTTGCACTCAAAAGTTAGTTGTGTGCTTCTATTAAGAAAACTCTATCTGGGGCCGGGGAGTTAGCTCAGTGGTTCTGGCGCCTGTCTCGCAAGCGCAAGGACCCGGGTTCGATTCCCCGGTAACCACTTAACAATACTGGGTGTGGAGACTCACGCCCAGCACCAACCAGTACCACATACCACAGTGCCGGGCGTGGTGGCTCACGCCTGTAATCCCAGCACTCGGGAGGCAGAGGCAGGAGGATTGTGATGTGAGTTTGAGGCTGAGCTCATGGCCAGCCTGAACCACAAAGCGAGACCCTGTCTCCAAAAACCTAAAAAAAAAAAAGAAAACTCTATCTGACATTGGCCTCATACAAGATGAAAACTGAGAAGCCATTCCATATAATTATTTTTAAAAGAGTGTCACTGGCCAAACTTCCTAAACAAGTTTTTTTTTGTTAAGAAACCCAAAGCAGGCCTGCAGGTTTAGCTAAGTGGTTCTGTCTCCTGCCTTCCAAGCACAAGGACATGGGTTTGATCCCCAGTAGCTACACACAACAGTGCTGGACTGAGTGACTCACACCCACCAGAAATCAGAACCACATACTACAGTGCCTGGTGTAGTAGCTCATGCCTGTGATTTCAGCATGTGGGAGGCAGAGGCAAGAGGATTTCTGTGAGTTCAAGGCTTGCCTAGGCTACATAGTGAGCTTAGGGTCAGCCTGAACTACAAAGCAAGACCCTGTTTAAAAAAAAAAAAAAAAAAAAAAAAAAAAAAAAAAAAAAAAAAAAAAAAAAAAAAAAAAAACAAAAAAAAA